>JAQQZZ010153182.1:0-12465 GCA_030265115.1 Mopalia vespertina | reverse complement strand
AAATGACTCCCACGTATTTATGTAATGCGCACCCAAAATCCCTGCGCATTACATAATAACGTGGGAGTCACCTATTATCTGATAACGTTGAAGCCTTCCTTATTATGTACTAATAAATAATCGCCGAGATACGCATTCTATACTACTCCTGTGCCTTTCAATATAAACAATAGAACTGCCTGCGCTAATTGTTTTCTTGATAAATTTCACTTAATATTTTTTACCGCCACTCTTAAATATATATTGTTTTAAAAAAATAATAAGTCAAACACCGATTAGCAGAATGTGTATTTTTTTAAAAAAAACTACCAATAAAAGAATACGTGTTTTAAAGGGACAAAGTCAGATAGTTTAGCTCAACAAAAAATGACGTCCAATTATCTATGATCACAAAAGACTAGATGAAATTTTAAGTGTTTTTATTTTAAAAAATGGCGTGCCTAACACTTCAACTGATTTTGACATCGCCGATACCATTGTCCAGTGGTATCCCTTGGTAATGGGTCAATTTTTTAAGCGGTATATGCATGGGCACTCTGTGGAAGAGTTTCTGGGTCGTACATGACGGAATAACAATAGTATAGAGTGAGTAGTTGATGTATTATTTGCTATTACTTAATAAGGAATGGTTGTTCTTTATCAAGTAGTGATATGCGGGTACACCTTGGACGTCCACCCTACTGCACTGAATGCGGATCCAAGAGAGCCATCCCTCAAAGTCCTGCCTGAGCCAGCGGACATCACAACCCACAATCGCCTGCACTTGGAGAGTATCCTCTAGCAGTTTCATCGAGGATGCCGTGTAAGGACCGGTACAATTTTCGATCAAACGGGGTGAGGGAATTAGATGGTTTTCTTAGAGCCATTCATGATGACCACATTGCAGCCTCCAAATTGAAGTTCTCCCATGGCCTTCTCCTGCGTGACTGCGTGATCGTGAAACAAAACAGGCGCGGTATAACTACCACAGCATCAACACCGCCAGAGTCTAGCCCTCATTTAATATAAAGTAGGGCGACGTTGACGCTTGTGCCGGCCAACCCCGCATACACCCTTAGAAATAATGGTTATTTGAGGGTTCTTTAGAAAAGAGGATGATTCTATATGGAAACATTGCGACAAAACGGTTCTTTGATATAAAGATAAAGGGAGAAATACTTGGAACAGTTGACGTGAGGCTTCCATACAGAACCATGAAGGGTTTCACCAGAGCCATGACTGAAGAACCTTAATGGGTTCCATTTAATCCATACTTTTCTAAGAGTGCACAATACCCACGATCCGATGACCTGTGTATGCCTTGCACGGAATGGTTGGTGGAACATGTCACTAACGTGATGTTCTACTCAAACAAATTACCACATATCATGATATCTTGACCACATCCGTAATGCATCACCGACCGGTTAGCTCAAATCACCACAATTTTACCATGTATCAACCACCATCAATCTTCCATTGCCATCACCGACTTCAACATTTTCTTGACCAGCTATCCATCAAACCTCACAAACCACCGACCCGGCTATCTTCCACTACCACCTCACCACCACCATATACCCTTATCATGACCAACCCAATTCCTACGGAATAGGCTTTAACAAATTAGAAATAACAACACCAGACCAAACACCTAACCATTCACCCATACCCCCAACAATACCACGGTCCACTTTTCGAGTGTGACCATGGTAACCATTACAGTGCATTGGACACAAACAACCAAACAAAAAAGCACACCCAGCAAAATCAAACACCATCACGTCGTTTTCCAGACGAGGGCCTTCAATTAGGGACAAGATCTGCGGCATAAGCACGCCTCGAGCTCGATGCAAGGCGTACTACAGACAATACTGACCACACACCGCCGTCGTGTCATGTTGTAACGTCTGTGTTTTCCAAGTCCAGCAATGACTCACCTCGGTGTACCACTGTTTGATCATAGGTGACAATTTACGGGGGTAGTCCGATCGAAAAACTCCCCCTGATCGTCACGATCAAAGAACACCTCCACCCGATGTTCACGGGGTCGATCGCAGGAGTTCGTATTTAAAATATACCCGAGAGGGTGGTGAAGATAGGGTACATGGTCTATGATTACGGAGAAACACACAATGATATCTTGATATCTTCGTCAACACCCGCTGAAGTTGTGTGGTGTTCATCTTGCCGGTGACGCGTTGTATTTGTTTTTAATCTGATAGTCACACAGTATCCGCCGGCTGCGATCCACTTCATTCACGTTGTCGAATTCTGCGTAACAAATCAAATTTATTCGGGAGCGGTCTCTGAAACTTGACGACTGTTTTTCCCTGGGGAAAGACAAAGAACTTGGTGAGCATGTGTTAAATCGGGTATTTGGCCGGTTCTTTTTCCAAGGCTTTGGCATACAGGAGTTGGAGGGGTGGGTGATTTGCAATGTGCAAACGTGCACCTGGACGTGTACTACCTGCGTATTTCATGCGCTGGACAAACCCGCGAATCTCACTGTTTTTGCTTTTGAATTGACCCGCCTTATCTTTCTACCATAATGCCGCTGACATTTGGAAGTCTGTAATGTTTCTATGTAAGCCTGGCAAGGGTTCATGCTGGGGGAGCCACTCACCAATTTATCCCTCTAGGATGACATCGATCTGCTGCCAGAGAATTTGCAGTCATAAGTCCGTAGATCTGCCTCAATCGAGTCCGTTCCATCCTCCTTGGCGATTTTAGCTTTGACGTTCAAAAATACGTCAGGCAAATGCAGAAGCGTGTCATTGTCAACATTGGTAATGCTGAATTCCACAGAACCGTTATCGTTAATGCTGGCAATGGGACTTTTCGTTGGTTGAGAAGATGTTGAGCGGCTTCGGTCAAGCGACAGTTCATGGCCCGTGTGACAGACCCCTGGATCACATCCTGTACTGCGTTGAGACCCGTCGACCGACAGATTTAGAAAATACTGCTTAATATGTTCTCCAGACCATGTCCGTGCTGGTTGTACGCCCCTCTGGAGACGTGTTCATCCACACCACCGGCTTGTCGAGTATAGGCTTGTCGATCCGTCATCGTGCTAGGGGGAATGGGCAGCGCCCTTCTGTCGAAAGTGTAGTTTCTGGGTCACTTTACAACGCCCGAATTAGACGGGTCACCCGTAGTCGTCTCTTATATCGATTTCAATTGTGGTTTCAGAAATCCTCACCCAACAACTGCTGCAGTCTTTGACATAACGCAAACTGGCCCTGGCGTGTATTTAACCCACGACGTCTGTCACGTCGTGCCGGTGGGAGAGTGGTGTGTGTTTTAACAATCCGTCTTGGCGAGCAACGTGGGCGTAGGGTAGTACCCTGCAGTGAGCGTTATACGATACATGGGTTCTGTGGAACGGTGTCGCATCTGGATGATGTCGACGTACACTTCGTAAAGGTAATGGAGTCCCATTAACTTACATTCCCATTCCTCTGCCAACGGGATAGGCTGAGGGAGTTGAGGCGTGTAATGGGTGACCGTATTGTTGGGAAACATCATCATGGATCTGATGCTGGACACGGTGACGTAAAACGTCTTGCCTTACACTACACACGCATTCACACACGACTGTGGTGTGAGCATGTGTGCTGGTCTTTTAAAAAGGACTTCAACATACTGGTCGTCGACGCTGCCTGGGTGTCCTTGTCGTGGTGGTGAAGTAGCAAAATAAGCGAAACTGCGGGTGGGTGTCGTGCTGGCAGTGGTCTAGTAGATGGTGATCCTACCCCGCCGATGAACAAGACCCCTGTCTCGCTCCAGCAGGTGGGTTTGATGCGTTGAACATGGCTTTTTTACGCAGATTCACTGGGAAACTACTCAAGACTGGTTGAGGCTGTTGCTGCTGAATTTTAAAGTCAGGCTGTTAATGTGGCGGTTGTCAGGGATGAGGGTTTGCTGAAGGGGCGTTTGGGTTCGAGGGGGTTGTGTCAGGAGATGTTCCAGCTCGTAAGGTCAAGGACGGTGCCGGCTAGGCTCGATTGGTTCATGGTGTAATTTTGTGGGGATATGGCGGAGAGCAGAGTCTCGCGCAGTTGATTGTGATTGGTCAAAAATCCGCTTCAAAGTCCTTTTCAGACAGGTTCGACCTTCATAATATCGCTCCTAACCAAGCGTGTATAACGCATTGGCGGGTTGATTAACATAGTAGGCCTACAGTGCTGCGCCGTTCACCGTGTTGGTTGAAACGCTTCCAATAACCGATTCTCCACTAAAACTACCTTTTTCACCGACATCATCCTAATGCGTAGTGGGTGATATATCGTATCCTAGTCAACGGCGAACTCACCAGGTCTGTGAGGAGTGCGGGTAGCGTACTGAACTGTGTTTCGTAGGGTTGCAATCGAACCTTCTGGCGTAAAATAAGGTCGTTCCCATTTAAAGTGATTTGGGCACACTCGCACAATCGACACGGTTGTCACTGCCACGAATCACAGACGTCGGCCTGTGACCAAGACACGTAACACCGGTAAATGTTTCTTCACTACAGTTGACAAGTTGTCCATCCATTCACCAAGTGGGGATGTCGAAGACTGATGCGTGCAGTGGCCTTGTGTTGGATTTTATACCTTCCACATGTACACGTACTGGATGTCCCAAGGCACGACACCTGTTTTCCTCAAATCAATCAGCAAATATCTGTGTGGTTCCCGTGTAGCGTCCTCATCACTCTTGTACAAAAAAAATATTTATTTTATGTGATAAGTGGACTTGAAGCGGATAAATTTCACCACGGTACAAGTTGGGTAGACCCCAGAGTGCCATCCCTTCTTCTTTTCTATATACATATATGATCACTATGGAACAGAGCCCCTGTGGTTGTGTTTAGCCAAGATTTGCATGTCCACCAAATCCGCTTTTTGATGACTGTCGATACCCCCGACGATCACCCAATTCCGTCGAAAGTGCTGTCGGGCAGGTCGACGTAACGTATAGGTGGGCTGTCCTTTCAACCACTCCATAGCCGGCGCTTACGGCACTTAACACCTCGATCTCGTACCGCCTTCCATAACCCGTTCACCCCTCTGTACTCTGCAGGGCTGTTGGGTTTGTAATGTAACCGTCGTAAGGTCTTGTCGAGCGTGTTGGTCGCTGTATTGGTCACTGAGTTGGTGACTGAAGGGCTATGTGAGTTACGGGTGTTCTGCCGCTTTCCCCGCTGTTGGTGGGAGTAAATGCCAATACCTGCCGTGCGGGTTGTGGGTGTGGGGTGTGGCCTATATGATAAGGGTGGTGATGCTACTTTGAGACGTGGTTAAAACAAATGAGCTGGGTTACCAGCGACGACACACGTGAGTCACCCCAATACACTGGAAATCGCTGGTGGTGTGATCATTCGCCGTATCGTGGTTCGGGACAAGTAGTCAATCGATGGTAAAATGGTGTGTTCGTAATACGGCGTGTGGCACCAGGGTGATGTGGTTTATCACACACGTCGTCTGTAAATTGTTTCAACATGAGTAAACGCCCCAAACTCACCTGACCTTCTCCAAACATCGTTATGGCAACGCTTTTATAGATTCGTTTATCCGAAGCGATAATGTGCGATCAACGGAGTTAAGCGTCTCTCATGGCACCGCAGTCCTCGACAGCATACTGAAGCATACACGTCAAAATCACACCTGATATACTCATGAGGTGTGACGGTCAGAGCGCCGTCGATAAAAAGTCTCTTTTCGTGTGTTAATGGGTGACCTCAACTCAAAGTGTCCGTTAGTGTTGTTTTCGATATTGTTGTTGTTGAAATGCATAAATTAAAAAACTGTGTACTCTCAACAATAACAATAAAATAGCCCATTTTTTGTTTTGTTTTGTTTGGCTGTTTGTTTCCAATGCACCGTTATTGGTATTAAGGTCACACTCGTTGAGTGGTCCGTGGTATTGGTTTGGTGGGCGAAAGAGTAGGTATGGCTTTGGTGTTAGATTGTTATTGCAAATTTGGAAAGCTTCTGTCGTGATAATTGGGTTGGTCCTGACAAGGACCGTTGGATCAACCATCTTCAATTTGCTGAATTCATTCGTAATAACTTAGCAGGTAAAGCTAGACTTAAAATAGAGACTACGGGGGAGGATGTAAAGAGAGACCCATTTAAAATATTAGCTATTTTAAAACGTTTATATTGGTGTTTATACTGATGTCTCTTGGGGCCCAAGTGTCGACTTTGACTAAAACCTTTAATGAAAATTTCTTCGTCTTGGTCCCTTCGTCCCGCCTATTTCAACCCGTGGTGAAGGTTGAAAATTGACTGATCCGTCGCTATCGCCGGACTCTCAAAACAAATATGTCTGATTTTTTCTCTGATTGAATTTTAGATACACTAAACACAATGACTTGTATTTTCCCTGCCTGCAATATTTCTTTACTGGTGGTTTTCAATATAATTTTTGCAAAAGGAGACACTTAAATGTGTAAACTCGGGCGAGAAATTCAAATAAGAATGTATTTAAACGTCAGGAAAGGAAGTATGAGTAAGATTAGTGTGTCTATGGTGTCCAAAAAAGAAAATCAGAGAAAAACAGATGTAAGTTTCGAGGGACCGGCGATAGCGGCAGATCAATTGCCAACCTTCACCACTGGTTTAGTAAGGCCGGGCGTATAACCGAGACGAAGGAATTAGCCCTATATAGACTGTGCTAAGGTAACAGTTTATAGATTATTACAAGCTCACTAATTGGTTTGAAACTAAGGTGAATTGCTTTGTCTATATTTTGTTAAATTAAAATTTATTTTGACCACTTTTACACGAAAAAATGGACCAAAATCTGGTGATTATTTCTCCATGAGTTAATCGCCGAAAACCTACACAAATCCATACGCTGGCTAATTATCCCCCAAATGCTGGTTAAAATGGCCACGCATTATCCCAGTGTTTGCATGTTCTCGATCCGAGGATTCTGGGAGTAGGCAATAACGTGGTTACAGTTTGGACCCCCACGTACATGTCTGAACAACCTGTACCGGTACGGAAACTGTCGAAGGATGTCCCGCCGTGCCCCACGTACATACGCTCCAGAACTGTTTAAGGGAGACAATTCGTGATCAACAACAAATGATACAGTAAAAACTCCTTCTGTTTTATTATAGTCAAACCACACGTCAGGATCGTGGCTTAGTGGTTAGCATGTCAGCTACTAATATTGCTTTTATGTAACGCCCGCGGGTTCGAATCCGTCAGCGACCTTGAGGTATATGAGTGAGTGAACATTGTTTTGTGCTTTCGATGGTGCTCGGCTATCTTCGGTGGGAAATGATTGGAACAAGAAGCTCGTGTGTTTTAACTGTAGGCCATAACTTTTTTCCAAAAAAAAAAAGACGGATTGATTGTTTGGTTGATTGTTCGATTGATTGGTTAATGACGATTGATTGAGTGATTGTGATTGATGGATTATGGTCGATTTCTATTATGACTGATAATGAATGAACTAACTGCAGTGAAGAACAGACAAAAAACCTTTAAGAAACGCCTATTGTTTTTAATAATGGACATTTATAATAATAAGCGTGCCTAGCATGATTTATATGTGTACAGCGCCAAAATTCTATAATAAACATGTCAGGTGAGAAATTACAGAAATTAAGCGTTAACAGATTTAACATAATGTTTGCAGCAGCCTGCCGAATCTGGTTACGTCGCATGAACACACGCATGATCACTGGACCAAATAACAAAATACTAGAAGACATCTAACTTGGTTGTTGCCGTTTAGGACTCGAGGCTAGTAACAATACCTAGATTTGTAAGGTTTGCCGTTTGGCTAACACATAACACGTGTTACGTTCGGATCATCCACCCCACCCTCAACGGATCATCCACCCCACCCTCAACGGATCATCCACCCCACCCTCAACAGATCATCCACCCCACCCTCAACATATCATCCACCCCACCCACCCCACCCTCAACAGATCATCCACCCCACCCTCAACAGGGACGACCATCAACGGTAATCGCGCACGTTCTAGAAAACTCAAAAGATGTCATCGTCTGATGCCATTTTATTTTACAGAATTCTCACCACTATCTTTTGCAAAAGTTTACATCTCTTTGTTGCTATCGGATGAACAGATAGTTTAGCATGGAGAGTGAAATTCTCATACAGGTCAGCAGAAGGGCGACATGGACACGAGCTTTAATTGAAATATCTTCTCCGTGTAACCTAAGTGAGCCGCGATAGAGGGCCGACTATAATCGGTGTTGTAACAAGATAGGGAAAAATGAAGCCTCTTACGAAAGTCGATTTCAAACGCTTATGTTCAAAAGTAGCATAAAGAAAGCATCCGTTTCCGTTCTAACTAAACGGGCTGAGACAAATCGCAAACTTTTTTGTGTTTTTTTTCTGTTCATTTGTCACCATTTTCAACCAAATTCATATCAATTTCCGCTCTCAATTGATAATAAATCATCTCATATCTTCAAACGCCAAGGGAATGTTGTTTGTACCAAGCTGAGAACGAAAAAGAATATTTAATTTCAGTCCGACAGAACTGTTAAACAAGTAACATCAATATCGATAAAGTTCCATATTTCACATGTTCTTGACCATACTTTGTGGGATCCCGTTTGGTCATTTTTTATTTTTGTTTTTGAAATGTCGATTTTTGTGCCATTAAGTAGATATCTGAAAACCTAACCATTAAGCGGCCCATACACGCTCAAACTTTTCCATCCATAGTATTGATCTCAATATCATTGCCATTTGCCCTTTGCCCTACACGCTAAATATATTGTGCAATGTTTAGTTTGTGCCCAACTATCACAATGGACGGACCAACTGCGTTGGCTCTTGCGCTAGCCTTGACGCAAATTTTTTGATGGTTTGCGCAAAAAAATATCAAATGAAAAGAACTCTGTCAATATATTGACATCAATACTTTTAGGTCGTCAATATCGTCCACACACGATCAAAAACATTTCAAATAATTTGACGTCAATACTATTGATGGAAAAGTTTGAGCGTTGATGGGCGGCTTTAGCCAATTAAATATTCATGATAATTGGCACAAAACAATATTATCTTCAATAAACTATAAAACAATCGTTGTTAAACGATTTCGGTGAATATTTATATCGAGCAATAGTTAATGTTACACAGACGCGAACGACATGGCATGAACAGTCCAACACTCAATTAACTGAACAAACAAGTCCTGGCAATACATTGAAAGCTATCTACTCTCATGACATAACTCTTGATAGTTACTGTGGTAGTCGCACTGGTGTCGTACGTCACTGCGTGGGAGGTCATGGTATGGTAGGTCATTGTATGGTTGGCTATGGTGTGGAAGGTCATTGGTAGGTCGGGGTATGTAATTTGATTTTATGGTAGGTCGTGGTATGTACAGACATTTTATGGTAGGCTCTGGTATGGTGTGTGTTGCATGGTAGGTCGTGGTATGGGAGACCATGGTGATGTAGGTCATTGGTAGGTCGTGGTATGTAAGTTCATGTTATAGTTCATGTTATAGTTCATGTCATTTTATGGTAGGTCATGGAATAGTAGTTCGTGGAATGGTAGACTTTGGTATGGTGCTATGACAAACTATGGTGTGGGAGGTCATTGGTAGGTCGTGATATGTAAGGTCATAGCATGTAAGGTCATTTTATGGTAGGTCGTGGTATGGTAGGGAATTGTATGGCAGTTGCAGTAAGGAGATAAATTCATGGTATGACAAGCCATATTATGCTAGGTCCTGGCTGTGAGTGCATGATCTCTTGCGGTATGGTAGTTTATGGTATGGTAGGTATTCCTTATGCAGGTAATGGTATCGTAGGTAATTTTACTTTGAATTCATTGTATATTTATGACAGTTTATAATGTTATGAATGCTAAAAGTACTGTCAATTTGTATCACAAATGTGTTCATAGTTCTACCAAATAAACAATGTTTGTGCTTCAAGGAATCAGGTGAAACAAGACTGTAACAGAATTTACCGTTCCCTGAGTTTTTGCACATAAAGTTTTATTTGTTATATGGCTTGATAATAGCTGGTTATCAAGCCATACATTTCAGAGCCTACCAATATTTGGCATTTGGTGACCGGGAAAACACGATTTCAGCAACAGTAAAGCAGTCTCTAGCACAGCAACTCACCTGATGTTTTCTGTAAACCATTTCAAGGAGCTAAGTTTGGGAATCTACCACCGCATTCAATAGTTCCCTTCTGACATATACTGCAAATACATTATGTAATAAAATAATCATAGAATGCATGACACGCCGAAGACAAGAGAGAAAGCATTAAATAAATTTGGTATCTTTAAGAAATGTTTCATTTCGAAAGCCATGACCAATGATGGTTTTCCTTATAAAATAAACCCTATAAAAGGATTATTTTATTATTCCTTATAAAATTACCCTAAAATACCTTATAAAAGGTATATTCGCATCACTTTTCTCAAAACCCGGTTTTGTCTATGCTCGACAGAAATGTTGTCCTCTCAGCTTCTTTTTGACCCTCAGAAGTGCTCGAATGTACTGCTTCATACTCCTATCACGGGCCCAGCGTAGTGATGATACCACAGAAACGAGAATCTCGCCAGGTTAAGCCGATTGCACTGTTGCATGACTCTATTGTTTTGTTTTCATCAAACACAATTTGACACAACTTTCAGAATGGCGTTCATTTTGCAGCGATCAAGTACCATCCAGCTTTTCAACGCAGACCGCAGCTTTGGGATAAACCTGTAATTTGTCGGCGCACACTCTTTGGAAATTTACCGAATATCACTAAATTCAAATTGGTACTGGTTTATGACCAGGCGGACTATGCGCAAGTCATGGAGGTGAGACGGTGACGGTTTTAATGAAATGAATAGCTTCAAGCTATGCGAAAGGTGTCAGAGAAGCAAACAGATAGTGTTAACGCGAGATCTTTTTCTAGATTTCGTAGAAGGCTACTCATGTGGGAACAGAATGTGAACAGAAGGTGTCGGTCCAATCCGTTTAACCTCGCGAGATTGTCGTTACTGTGTTATCACCTTTACGCTCGGACGTGAGTTGTTTGACCATGCACCAAACATGTATATTTTGTTCACTTGAAGCCTATATAACTGCTTTGTCACACTTTCCATACATTTAATGAAACCTACCGAATTCCATATGGCAAAATGCGATCTCAGGTGCATGTACGATTGTACGATTTGTATAGTAACGGCTTTAAGGGGTTCCCTTCCTTGACAGCATTTTGATTGGTTTATGAAAATGTTCGAAATAGTGGACCAATCCAAATAAGGGGAATGAATCCGCATAAGTCGTTACCTTAAATCGCACTATAAGACTGGGCTTTTAACATTAGGTCCACGCACATTTAGTTATGGAGTACATTATATTTTAATACCAAAATAAATAAAAACCGTAAATTCTCTACACAACGAAGAATATGTTGTGATTTGATTTTTAAAAAAATGATGATGGCGACGATCGTATGGCATCTGAGGTGATGTCTCTATCCACAGTTGCTATTCTTTTCTCAATTCATACGCAAGTCTGTCAACGTGTTCAAAGTTCGTGACTAAGTTTATCTTAGCAATAGACTTGATATCTTTCAGAAATAAATTACGGTTTACCATGGTTAAACGAATATGATAGTGTACAGTTGACGCGAGTTGTCTATTATTGGTTAACGAGGCACCGAAGGCACCGAGTTTTATAGCAGTCAGGACAATTATATAGCTTACCACTTTTCCTGTTTGTCACCTCTCAGTATAATAGTTTGATCGCGTATTATGGTTGTTCCCAACAGACACATCCCACTTCCTATCAAATCTGCCTTCAATATTTTCTTACGGGATCGTATACCTGTAAAATAGCAAATAGCAAAGTAGCATTTAAAGAACTTCCTGAGTTTCACAGAAGAAGGGGTCAAACAAAAATCTGTGTAACCAGTTATTGTATTTATCGTTGAGTAAATCCGTATAGATGGCTATATATTATACATAAAGAGGCTAACTTAGAAATACGAATGAAAAACAAAAAGCATATTTCCATTTAAAAAATAACGAATAACACCGGCGTACTTCCACAAGTTTGGCACTGATAGTGAGTAATTAAAACTGTACGACACAGAAACGACGTACCGCATTTTTTAAATGATTACAAAAAACGCAAGACAAAATTTAAAGGAATTATTTTAATAAGTTATTCTCACTTTGTTCTTGTGTTTTTTCTTTAATGCACTGGCCTCTGTTGGGTATACCAGCTGCGGGGTCCCCGGGGTCAACTATATGACAAACATAGCCATGAGGGCAGAGTAAGGGGTCTCCATCGTCAGGCTCTATAGTCGTAGTACATGGCTCTACTGTAAAATAAATACGTATCGATTATATGGATTATATTGATTGCTTGCTTTATTGATTGATTGATCGATTGATTGCTTGTTTTATTGATTGATTGGTTGATTGATTGATTGATTGATTGATTGATTGATTGATTGGTTGGTTGATTGATTGATTGATTGA
>JAQQZZ010153171.1:0-12465 GCA_030265115.1 Mopalia vespertina | reverse complement strand
ATCTCAGGTTAGGTACACACCATCTCAGGTTAGGTACACACCATCTCAGGTTAGGTACACACCATCTCAGGTTAGGTTCACACCATCTCCGGGCTGGTACAACATCACAGATAGGTACACCAACACAATGAACATACTTTAAAACAAATTACCCCATTGAGTCAAACTTGGATATAAGCTACCTCCAGCTAAGACAACAGATGGGATTGCTTTTTCCAGATTCCATAAAACAATATGCATCATTGCATAATTTGACAATATTCACATCTGTACATGTTGTACACAAAATCTCTACAACCAATTCATGGATTAACTTCTAACTTTGACTATAACTTCCTCTAATTAAGACAACAGATGGGATTGCATTTCACCAAGTTCCTCAAAAGAATATGGTCGCTATTGCATTAGCTTACAGTGTTCTCTGTTGTATGTATTGTGAATAAGTTAACTTGAATTTAAAAAGATTTAATTACCTATCGAGATGAAATAAATATTATTATCATTATTATTATTATCGGTGTAGACTTACAAACTGTCCACTGATAAGATGTGTATATTACCGTTTCAGTCGCGTGAGTTGGATGTAGCAGTTTATTGGAGAGATTGTAGACAGATGTGTGCTATTAAATATTTTCGTTTAGAAGACTTTCTAGACAACAGGCGACATGGGATGGCCATACATCTTGAACCTCAGGGAATTTTGTTTGCAGAGGTAAGTACTGTTTAAATTGTGATATAAGTGAAATACCCTTAAGTACAATGTTGAACACCTATCAATGGACTACCTTTGTTAATTTGCACACTTTGACTTATTGCCCCATTCTTTAAATTCTCAGCATGTCTGACATTTTGTCATCTTTTGTTGCCTTCATGGACCTAGCTGACAATAATTAATAAAACAAACAACAGGAGTCCTTACGTATGGCCTAAAACAGCAATATACAAATGAATGTACATGAAGATCCTAAGATATGATTTTTTAGTTTTGTTTTAAATCCAGATGTAGAATGACATTGACACCCTTCCCTCGTACAGGCAGTATCATATGAGCACATTGTTCAATTTAAATTTTACATTGGTTTAAATGTTTATTTCAGATCACATTTTTAAACCCGGTAATGTCACGAAAAACAAAACTTCAAAGACAGAAAAAGATCTTCCCAAAACACAAAGGTAAGGAGGTAGTTTCCTCTGAGGTAACAGTCTATTTAGACTGGCTGACATTTGGACTGTTCACACAGTGGACCTGTAGGTGACCAATACTTTTGATTCCTGACTGCTGGTTTGGTTCTAGTCTAAACTTTCAGTATAAAAACTTTGAACCAGTCTCTGGTCTAACTAAACTATTATAATGTCAAAATAAGTGTTTGGCAGGTGTATTCCTTTCATCTTCTCACCTGTTTAAAACAAAATTTTATTTTTAAGAGGCCATGTTGGCTGGTGCTCTCTGAGCGAAGAGGCAACAACAAGCCGATCTGTTTGTGATATCTTAGTATTATGTCTTGTGATTGTCCTGTCTTGTCTTTGTTGCCAGTGAAGTCAAGCGTGGTTTCATTCAGCCATTAGTCTGGTATGCTAATTATGAGTGGAGTAAGCTTAAGTATGAATTTAAACCTCAATCAAACACATGTTAATTGTAAGCACGCTCTCTCTAAGAGCAGTACATTTGTGGAACAATCATTTTCTTACACAGCAAAATGTAATACTTATGGTTACAGTATGACTTTAATATATGGCTCTTGCTTGCTAGAAATTGTCTTAACTTACAAGCCATATATGTGTAAAAAATTTGTTAAGCCGTTTTTTTCCTTTTTCTTTTCCGAAGAAAATAAATTTCCCAAATAACTAAATGCATTAACTGTATTTGTTTTCTGTTTTACAGGAAGGAATTTTCTCCGTCCACAACAGATGAACATAAATGTAGCGACATGGGGTCGGTTAATGAAGCGGTCAATCCCTCCACAAATCACAGACTCGCCCAGTGGCCCCGAGACTCCGCCCTCTAGTGTTACCTCACCAGGTATGTGTCTCCAGTGACATGGTCATCTTCATTTATATTGAACAAATATAGAGAAAAATTTACTTGCTTCCCTCAGGATTCGAACCCAGGTTACAGGCCCAACAATCTTGTTTATTAATATGTATTCAAGTTTATTGGCTAATCACCTCCTATAGTACCTGGTGCCAATTGCCATGATTCAGGTGTTAGCATGTCGGACTGCTCATCCTCCTACCATGCATTACACAGGTTTGAGTCCCCCAGTAGTCCTCCGGTATATAATGATATGAAGGCAATGCATTGTCTTGCGTAAATAAACTGTGACTTCAAGGTCAGTTATCGGCCCGTTACTAGTGCAACCAGGGGAAAATCCCCTTGTCTGTATCACAAAAAGTTTCGTCCATTTTGTGGGTTTTTTTTACATACTGTAGCTAGTTGAACTCAAAGTTTGTTTGCAGCTCTCTTATGACAACTTATACACCACGTTAGTTTCAATACGGGGCTTTCCAGTTATGACGTTACAACAACAGAGTGAGGTCCCTTTGAGAAATGACATTGCCACTTTATGGCACTGTAGGGCAGCCTGCCTATATTTTAACTTTGCGGGTTGTTGGTTGTAAAATATAGCTTTTGCAAAAAATAATATTTTAAGCAATGGGAAAAAGAAATTCATATGGTTTTATTAATATTTACCTGTTAATTGGCCAGATACCCTATACCGCCCGTGTTATAAATCGTGGATTGGCCCTCCCTTGCCTTAAACCTATAATGATATTTCGCAAAGGGATGTCACTCTGTTGTCATTACGTGAATAACTGGAAAACCCCGTATTTATAGCAGTTTATTAAATTTTTTAATGCCAATTCAGACGTTAAAAGTTTAAAAGTTTGTTTTGCACTTTTTCTTTTCCTGTATGGATTCAACTGCAAATTTGTATACAACGTATGTGTCATGATTGAGCTTCACACAGGTCACACAGTTTTGTCATTCTTACTTAATCTGTATTGCATTTATAGTGGAATTGAATCTTTTGAGATTTAGTCACATTCTTAGGTGTATTTGTGAGATAAACCCAGATGAGTTTTGTTAAATAATGTCAGATGTGTGGAGCTAGTAATCTCCCCTTTGTTTTTGTAGGCATCCTGGCCTCTGACAGAGGGGGCCCTATTATGACAATGAGTTTTGAGGCCCCATCACCTGAAAAAGAAAACGCAATCTCTTATCGTATCATAGAGGAGGGAAATCACCGAGTGCCAAATACCAAGTCAGATAACAGAGCTGTCCACTCCCAAGAAAGGGAAATACAGGTGAGATCAGTGTCTATGGCGGCTGGTTTTGTTCTGAAGGAGAATACAAGTTAGATAATTGTCTTCCTCTTAAACTTTAGTATAATCTTATACTCTAAATAATCATATGACTTACTAATTACCATGGTTTTGATTACGGGCTAATGGTTTGTTTAGATAGTAGTAATGCTGTCTTTGCTTAGTACTGGAAGAATATTAACTTTCCAACTTTATTAAAACACTTCACATTTTATATTTGAGCTGTTGTCAATTATTGTTGGGAAACACTAGCATCATATAGGTGAAATACCCTTGAGTATGGCATAAAACACCAATCAATCAATCTTAATTGATTATAAATTTTTTAAATATTTTTTAAATATCAATTGATTTTGGTGTCATTTTTAATATGTATCCATTTCAACAATTTAGCTTAAAAATACATATTCTGTAGTTTTTCTCAGATGCAAGATACCAAATGTTATTTGATGTTTTGACATTTTCATTTACAGGCAGCTTTATCATCGTTCGACTTTTTACCTGATGATAATGTTCAACAGACCTCAGATTCAAATGTGATTGACCTTGACCTTGAGGAGCCTGTTCCACCATCACGGAAACGGTCTCTGACTCCGCCCCAACCCGCTCTTCCACACTCAGCACCTCCGTCTCAACAACATGTTCATATAAATAGGTCAGCTCCTCTTTCTTACGGATTAAGGGCAGTTTATTTGGAGTGTAGCAGTGCTGTCTACGTAACACTGGTCGACCCACTGGTATATGATTGAGTCACACAATGTGGCTCTGGCAATCGCGGGGGTATTTTTTACAGCATTTCTATCGTTTTTTCACCCTAATTAGGCAAAGAACAGCGAGAAGTGGACAATCTGTCGTCATATGAGTGAAATACCCTGGAGTACGATGTTAAAGTTAAACCCCAAACATACAAACTAACTTAGCACTGGAGGAAAATAAATTTTCCAGCTAATCAGAAAAACTCCCCTTTAATGGTTGTGTTAGTGTCAACAACTGTTGGAACACACAGCCATCATATAAGTGAAATACTGTTGAGCATGGCTTTTAAAACCACTCAATCAATCAATCAATCAAACACTAATCAACAAAGTGATGTAAATGCATGAATTATTGGAGGCTCTAATATTTTTTATATCCTTTTTTATATTTATTTCAGTGTATCCAGCCCAAGAGTACAAATGAGTAGTTTTAGACCTATCAGTGTACTGGGTCGAGGTCACTTTGGAAAGGTCAGTACCCTAAATCACCCTAACTTTCGTTCAGGGATAAAGTATTATGGCATGTAATCGAACGAATCAATGTTTCCTGTAAAATTCTGATTCTTTCGGACTGAAAAGGGCATCCTCTTCCTCACTGAAACTACCTCTAGGGTAATTATAACCAAAATGAATCAACACGGGGGTCATTTATCCTGAAATTCAACACCCATATAATGCATTATTTTATACGTGGTCTTGTAAAATCTGATTTTTCACATTTTAAATCTTTTGGAACATGTACCCTTTTTTTACAACTATCACACTAAGACGTGGTTAATAAGGGACCTCTGTGACCTGGTGCTATTTGAGCCAAACCGAATCCAATGTACTGGCTTTATGTCATTTATCATCTGCTAGTCTTATATCTTGTTAGCTATGCTACATGAAGCTTCCTAATCGCCAGAAATAGCCGAATGATACCATCGTTCGGAACTTAATCTTCAAATATATATAAAAATTGCACGACCTTACCCTGCCATAAGCCATCTCGTTTTCTTCCTTAGACACTTTTGGGTCAGACCAACCCATAAAACGACCCCTGACTTCCATTGTCATGTCAAAATCAATCCTTTATCAGCAGTACCGCACTCGCTTAAAAATGTCTTCTACGGTAATTAGGTCATGCGCATTCAAGGTTATTTAGTATTCAAAGGCAGGTCTTATTTCTGTAGAGGGCGATACGTTGTATCTCTATATACTGTAGAGTTTATTGGATAGCAATTCGCATCTGATATCTTGTATGTGTCAGTGACGTCCAAAGGGGTTTTTTATATCCATTAGCACTTATGATCAATTTTAAGGCCTGCAAGAGAGATTGCACGCCTTAAAAATATCTGGTGTGCTAAATTTCATGTTCTGAGTATATTTTCAGCAGGATTTAAGTATTTTATTTTGTGTGCAAACAATCGTTAAAGCATCAACTTCACTTTAAATGTAGACGCTTTCATTTTAGTGTTTGTTTATTTATTTATTATTTTCAGGTTATACTGTCACAATATAAAAATACCGGGGAATATTTTGCAATCAAAGCTCTGAAGAAGGGCGACATAATATCCCGAGATGAAGTGGAGAGTCTGATGTCAGAGAAACGCATATTTGAAGTTATAAACTCATTGAGACATCCATTCCTGGTCAACTTGTTTGCCTGCTTTCAAACAGAGGTACATGTTCTTGATGAAATAGAATTTAATCAGTTGAATCAATTCTTATGATAAATTACAATTTTTGTGAAATGATAGTTCTCTGAGGCATTCTGTTGCCAACCGGTAACTTATCAACTGATGTCAAAAGATACTTTAGTTGTGTAAGGAATTCAAGACCCCCTACATACATACATGTATGGGTATCTCTCCCTGCTAATTTAAAGCCAAAAGTTTGCTGAAATCATAATTTATTTGACATTGTAGCCAAAAAAAATTATTTTAACTTACGTCAAATGATAATTTGTTGACAGACTCCTCAGGGCTGCCTACAACTTTGTAGCAAACAGCTAGTATTTTAACTTCCATCTAATGAAAATATACATGAAGTTGGTGCTTAGAAACCCACAACACATTTGATAATTTAGATGTTTCCTGATTGACATGTGTTCCTCCATTTACCTGAAGGGAAATTTGTGCCGTTCTATTGTGAGCTATGAAATGTCAGCTTTGTTAGCCAAATGTCAGGAATTTTATCTCCAGTGGAGGCATGCACATTGTTTTTCTTTATATTTATTAAATATATTGAATGATTTTTCTATTGGTCAGGACCATGTATGCTTTGTGATGGAGTATGCGTGTGGGGGGGATCTGATGATGCATATACATAATGACGTCTTCACAGAACCCAGGAGTGTCTTCTATGCTGGTTGTGTTGTACTGGGACTTCAGTATCTACATGACCACAGCATAGTCTACAGGTAACCTCCCTTTAATAGAACTCTTCTGTGTCTCATAATGACCTGATGTCTGTCTTTATTGGTAAAAAAAACCCAACAACATATAAATTGTTCCACAATTTTGGGGTTCTTGCAGAAAGTTTTATATTGTGAATCCTTTGAAGTTCTGTTTATCACATCATCTTTGTATCAATAAGAGGCATTATCTACAGGGATTGAATTGTCACATCAAAATATAGTAGGCCTATCCATTACAATCTGATATGGCAGACAGCTGGGTGGGAGCTTCCTATTGCTCTCTTTTGTGATGTCTTTGTATTGTGTCTTACGATTGCCTTGTCTTGTCTTTGTTTGTTGCTGAGCTAAAGGGGAACAGGAAGCCGATCTGTTTGTGGTGTCTGTATTGCGTCCTGTTGTTGTCCAGTATTTGTCCCGTCTTGTCTTTGTTTGTTGCCAGTGGTGTCGAGGGTGGTTTCCTTCACACATTGTGCTGACATGCGATCATATAAGTGAAATATCCTTAAGTGCGGTGTTAAACCTCTGATGACCCCTAGGTGCACTGGTTCTAGTTAGCATGTCCCTCATTTGGCTAGTAAAGACCGTACGTACTAGAGTACTAGAGGAAAATAGGACAAGCTTCAAATTGCACGGTTGTGCTTGTGTGACAATTTCATGTTGGAGTACATGACTTTCATGTAAATCAGCAAGTGGCTATACATGGATTTTAAATGGTTTCTGAGTACGATGTTAAACTCCAATCAAACAAACAAACAATCTAAATGGTTGTTGTGTACGATGTTAAACCCCAATCAAACAAACAAACAAACAATCTAAATGGTTGTTGTGTATGACGTTAAACCCCAATCAAACAAACAAACAAACAATCTAAATGGTTTCTCACACCAGCCACTGCTTTTACAAGGTTTCTTCAAAGGCTACACAAATTAACTAATTGTTCTGCATGGTTTCTTCACTAGCCAATGAAGATTGGTTTCCCTGGTTTCACACATCATCATAATATTAATAATAATATCTTTATCTAGACTGGGTACATGTGTAGCTTGATTAGCACATAAGCTAGTCATCCCCAAGGCCCATCAGACTCCATAGGAAGAAATTTTTTTTACAAAGTTTTCAACATTATTAAGATGGCTTAACTTGTTGTTTTCTAACATTTACTTCCTCTTCTTTGCAGAGATCTGAAGTTGGACAATTTATTATTGGACACAGAGGGTTATTTAAAGATAGCAGATTTTGGACTGTGTAAGGAGAGCATGGGTTATGGAGATAGGACAAGTACGTTTTGTGGCACGCCAGAGTTCCTCGCCCCTGAAGTGCTTCTAGAGACCTCCTATACAAGGGCCGTCGACTGGTGGGGACTAGGGGTGCTCATATTTGAGATGTTGGTTGGAGAGGTAGGAAAAAAAGTTCTGATAGAAATTACATTGTTATTATGTGCTGGAAATAGTGATATACATGTATCAGACCTGCCTACCAGGTGTATTCTGTAGAATTTTATACACATAATTTATGTTGAATGCACTGATAGGCTATTAAAATACACACAGAAATTAGTATTCTGTGCTATGCTGTAAGAATAAAGTACAAAAGGTGGTTAGAAAATACTCCTAAAAAGTAATTTTTTACATATATAAATGTCTTCCATGTTAAGGAAATTGTGATCTAGGTATGATGTAAATTATTGACATACCGGTACATGTAGCAAGTCTGTATACTTTTTCCAAAAACCAAAAATGCAGCATTTTTGTAATTTCTCTTACTATTACCTGAGTGTGCTGGTATCTGTTCTAAGGGCAGTTTTGTTGGAGCATAGCACTGGAGGAAGATTAATTTTCTAGCATATCAAAACACTTCATATTTTATGCTTGTTATAGTGTCAATTATAATGGAAGTTCATCACCATCAGATACATGAAATACCTTTGGAAACGGCATAAATCACTAATCAATCACCGGATGTTAATGCAAATTTATTTATCAATTCCATGACCCTTAATAGGCATCAAGGTCGGTTGGGTACCTAATTGCACCCTGGACCACTCCGTTAATGGTCCATAACTGTCATATTTAGCTCATTTCTGTTGTACTCTGTTTGTTATAGTCCCCATTCCCCGGCGATGATGAGGAAGAAGTATTTGACAGTATTGTGAATGATGAAGTGAGATATGCACGGTTCCTCTCAACAGAAGCCATCTCAATCATGAGACGGGTAAGTCAGTCATAGATTCAAAAATCTCTTTAGATATTTAGAAATACTGCTAATGATGTACTTAAACATTAGGACATTTGGCTAAACATCTCCTAAAATAATTTACGGCTAAAGTGAGACAGGTAATTCAGGGATAGAAATATCGCCTAAGATATTGGCCAATTTTGCTAAATATTTCCTTATAGATTGGGTAATTTTTCAGAATATCTCCTTTATATATGTATTGGGTGATTTTATTAAAGTTAGTCAGGTAAGTTTAAGATAGAAATAACTCTGTATATATTGAGTAATTTCACAAGAGATTTTTCAATTGAGACAGTTAAGTTGGGATAGAAATATCTCCTTAAATATTAGGTAATTATCACTGGAAGAAAAGCAGTTTAAAAAAGCACTCTATTTCAACAAAGCACAATACAAACTGTAGTGTGTCCATTTACTATTGTACTACACCTTAGCACATTGCACAAGGCCAAATAATCTATTAAAAGCCTCTGAGCAAACCATATACCAAACACGGAGGTACAGGAATTTTTTGTGTGTAATTTCTAAACTTGAAAGTGCTTGAGAATTAAGTTTTTAAGAGGTGTTTACGAAGTGAATACATCCAATGTTTATAACTGTTTATCTAGCTACTGAGGAAGAATCCCCAGAGAAGATTAGGAGCAAGTGAACGGGATGCAGAAGATGTCAAAAAACAAGATTTCTTTAAGGTAGGTGTCATGTTTAGTAGCAATTTTTTGTTGCTTTGGCAAATTTCAAGCCTGAAAAACAATTCATATTTAATTATACTCCTGTCATTTTAAAATTATTCTCTATTTTAGACCCTGTGTGTAACTTCTTCACAATAAACTCTCTATTTTTGATCATATGAAAGCATCTGTCCCAAACTTATGTCCAACCTGCAACTTTTAAAAGGAGGTGATTCTGTTGTGACAGAGATATCTGTCTTTAAAAACGGGCTGTGATGTGGTCTATTTTTGTGGTTCATTGAAGGCAACCTCACCCCCCTGGCTAAGTTTTCAAGTGACGGATGTTTACAAGGTTTCTTCCCTATATTCCAGTTCTCTGGCTAAGGGCAGAATGTTTCAAGCTTATTGATGCTGTCTTTACTTATCATTGGAGACATAATAATTTCCATTGTAGCAAAAAAATAACATTTTCTTATTGTGTTAGTGGGGCTATTATTGTACACAGCCATGATAAGTGAAATACCCTTAAGTGTGGTTTTAAACACCAACCAATGGATCAACCAACCATGTTTCCATTATATAAGTGAAATTCATTTGAGTACATTGCAATGTTATCATATAAGTGGAACAACCTTTAGTGCATTATAAAGTTACCAAATAAGTTAAATACCATTGAGTACATCATTAAATTGTCTTGTAAGTGGAATACCCTTGAGTTTGTCGTTAAGTTGTCATATAAGTGAAATACCCTTAAGTGCATTGTTAAGTTGTCACAACAGTGAAATAGCCTTACATAAATTGTAAAGCTGTCATATAAGTGAAATACTCGAGTACATTGTAAAATTGTCATATAATTGAACTACCATGGAGTACATGGTAAAGTTGTCATATAAATGAAATACCATTAATTACATTGTAACACCAATTAAATAATTCAATAAATAACTTTCATAAGTGTGATATTTCACCACATTGTTTTTTTTATATTTTTTATTTCCAGGACTTAAATTGGGAAGAGCTTTTGAAAAGAAAGACAAAACCACCTTTCATCCCTACAGTGGTAAGGTTTTTTTTAATTCTGTATTGTAACATCAGGATGTCATTTAGAGGTTTATGAAACTGAAGGCTATCCATTCAAACTTCTTACTTATTTTCAAAACAAAGTGTAATGCTAAGGTCTAAAAAAACCGATGCAAAATCTGTCTTCATATGAGTGAAATACCGTTGAGAGCAACAGTAAAGCTCAATCAATCAGTCAATATTAACACTTCAGCATGTTCAATGTTAGGTAAGATTTTCATATATCTGCTACATGTAAACATTTCCTACATATGGAATAACAATATCGGTTTCTAAGGCTCCATATCATCTGTTAACGAATAGATTTATAATTTTGTAGAAACAGAAAGAAAACACTTTAATGAATGCCAAAGTGTACTGAGAATTCCAATTCATTTTTTTCGTAATTTGTTTTATTTTTTCTGTTGTGTTTATTGTTGTATTTCAACCTACAAAACAGATATTGATTTTTCTTTTCCCAGCGTCACCCTGAAGATGTGAGCAATTTTGACGAGGAATTTACTTCCGAGAAAGCTATTTTAACGCCACCAAAAGAGAAGAAACTCTTGACATCTGAGGAACAATCGTTCTTCTGCGAGTTTGAATACATGGCTGATTGGTGCTGATGTCATATTATCAATAAACCCTCATACCGGTTGAATTTCAATAAATTAATGATTTCAAAAAGGTGTCATTTGTTGAATGCATTGAAGACAAAAATGACAGCTGCAACTATAGCTGTGAAGGATAGCGGCTAAAGACATTCAAGTCCATTAATTGAAAAACGAGATTAAGTATCATACACAAAACTGCTGCTTAAACAGTTAGCCAGTTCCGCCTTCAGAGCTATTGATCTGTATATGAAACCAGAGTCATGATGAAACACAGAATTGAGTCGGCTTATGAAACAAGTCAAGATGATAGCCTGGATTAGGTCGGCTTATGAAACCTGAGTCAAGATTAAAGCACTGTACGTGGTCGGCTTATGAAACCAAAGCTAAGATGAAAGCATAGATAAGGTCGGCTTATGAAGCCAGTAAAGATGAAAGCCTGGATTTGGTTAGCTTATAAAACCAGTCAAGACGAAAGCCTGGATTTGGTCAGCTTATGAAACCACAGTCAAGACGAAAGCCTGGATTTAGTCATCTTATGAAACCACAGTCAAGATGAAAGCCTGGATTTGGTCAACTTATGAAACCAGTCAAGATGAAAGCCTGGATTAGGTCAGCTTATGAAACCACAGTCAAGATGAAAGGCTGGATTAGGTCAGTTTATGAAACCACAGTCAAGATGAAAGCCTGGATTAGGTCAGTTTATGAAACCACAGTCAAGATGAAAGGCTGGATTAGGTCAGCTTATGAAACCACAGTCAAGATGAAAGCCTGGATTAGGTCAGCTTATGAAACCACAGTCAAGATGAAAGCCTGGATTAGGTCAGCTTATGAAACCAGTCAAGACGAAAGCCTGGATTAGGTCAGCTTATGAAACCACAGTCAAGATGAAAGCCTGGATTTGATATTCTCCATTGGTCATTTTATAAATGAAACAACGTCAAGATTGATGAATGGATGAATAAAGCCAGCTATTTTTTGTCCTTGAAAACCAGTATCTGGTTAAAAGCCTGAATTTGATTGGCTGATGAAACAATGTAACGGTACCAAGATGAAAGCTGGTATTTGGTTTAATATTGAATCTGAAAGACCAGATGAAGCATATGAGACATAAGTGGAAGATTAAATAGGGGAGGCAGTTGATTAATTCAATCAGTGTTTAGCTGGAAACCTGGACCTCTGTCACTGTGGGAGCCGTAGTGAAGATTTCAATCTATGTTGATGTTTGAAACCACAGTGTAAAAGATTTAGCTTGAAAAGTTTAAAAGTGAATGAAAGAATTGTCTTCCATTTTAAGGACCTGTCAAATGACTCTAAAAAATATATGGAACACAGAGCATGCAAATTCCTTATTTTCCTAGTCTTATTATTAGAAAGGAAAACAGCAAAATAATGGAGATCACCGCTGTATGTGTTTA
>JAQQZZ010153160.1:0-12465 GCA_030265115.1 Mopalia vespertina | reverse complement strand
TGGTAACAGCTTTGTGTATTTGTGTACTCTGGTTTACGGGAAATTGTTAGTCTATTTGTTGTGTCGGTGCTCTGTAAATGTACAGACTCAGTCGACTTACAGCTTACCTACATTACCTTATAAATGTAGCAGAAATGTTAAGTAATGTAAGTTGATTGATCGGTCCTCTGAATGAATAAAGGGCGCTGATTAGTTAACCTGTCCATCTTTAAGCTGTCAATCAAAACCGTTATCTTGTACCTGATAAGTTGAACAGGCTATGAAGATTACTGTACCTCATTGTGTGACGATCGAAGTGTAGTTGCTTGAATCACGTGATTGCAAACTGGACGGATCGACAAGATGTTTGACAGATAGTTATATTCGTGGTGTCTGGCTACATGTGTGTTAGAAGTACTGAAACAGTATATGGTCTGTGTGCTTCCCGGACAGAGGTATGTATACAGGAGGCCGGTACATCGGTTTACTAACGGCCTAGTGTACTGACTGGCCTGGTATGGGTATACCACATGCCCATTACTTAACTTGTTTATGTTTACAGCAGTGTTCTCTTGTTAAACACTCTGCCACCTTCTATTACTTAATCGTGTTATTTTTACAATGATTCGCCAGATGATCCACGCTTGTTTAACGATGATAGTCCAGGCAGGTGATAGGTTAGGTGGAGCGTGTATAAACAACAGTGTTCCCTAGCAGCTAAAGAGCGGATTGGTTCTTAAGCTTAATTGGCAGACATGTCTGTCGTTGATGATCCAAGGCGAGAGATGGAAATGTTGCCACCAGCGAGAGTAGGAAGAGAGACGTTCCAGCTGCTTATCTCTCGAGCGATTTTATAGTGTTTAGCCTGTGGCATTTGGGTACACAGTGTGAATTGATACCTATCTCATACGTTATATCTGATTTGGCTCTCATATGTGTTTTATGAAGCCCTACTAAAGGTGAATTGTCGAACGTTTGAAGGCAGCTATTTCACGTTAAATACACGCGAAATTGAGGCACTTATATCTACTGGAGTATTACATGCTTTATTGTCGATATCAAACAGAAATTGTTAGTAGGAGGAAGTTAAATTTAACTCCAACATATTCACGAAAAAGCATATATTTGTGTGCAATGACACTAACTGGTTTCTAAACGGTTTCACCTGTCTTCGTCCTGATTATAAGTGCACTAGAAGTTGCCCTGCAACAAAGAGGAAAGTATGATTAGGACATGATATCGGTAAGTATGGCTTTTATTGGGCTTATATTTTTTGTATTACTGATACTAAAACTCTGGTGATAGTATGTCTGCTTTGAAATGTCTATGTCGTTGAACCCTTCCCAGCCAAAGAAGATTTTAGACAGAAAACGGGTTATTTGTCTGTCAGTTTGGACGGCGAGTTTGTTTCGAACGTAGTCCTATTATCTTAATGCAGGAGTAACAATAGTTTTACAACAAAGCAAAATCATACAGCATGCTGTGTTGACTATTTGTTGAAATAGTCTTGAATGCTTTCGTGGTTTGTTATACATTGGTAGTGTCGGAGAATAATGCTTAAGACGGTATATATAGCAGACCTATATTTATATTCTCCTGTTTTTAGAAAATGCTATAAATGTAATTATGTTGAAAAGCAATTTGAGGTTCGTTTGAGAGATCGTTAAATAGTATAACGGACTTGTCCATTAAATAAAAACACAAACTGTAGTTATTTTCTTTTTTACCCGGGTTGTTAATATTGAATCACCATGCATTGCCGTGATTCCTGTATATATCAAGACGCAAAAAAGTCACACAGCAACAGTCTTGTTACATTAGAGTGATTTATATTTCTTGTACAGGACTAAATCTACCTACGCCGATATATTAATGTACAATTAATGTTAAACGTGAAAGAACTGCTTCGTGTGACTGAATTGGCGTTTTTTAAATAGAGTTGGAATGTAATTTGTACGCATGTACATCAATCGATAATGTGGCGCTATCAGCCGAAGGATTAGTGTACAATACTATATTAAAAGATAAATGCAATAGGCAATGAACTGATTGTAACAATCGGTATCCACAATTTAAATTTGTCGTCAATAAACCATTTAAAAGATCGTTACTGAGAGAACTGCAGCCATTCCTTATACTTAAAAGACAGATCTATTCCGGCCTTCTACATACGTCGATAGACATTGCTGAACTAAAAGTAAATTATTATTTTTTCCCAATAGTAAATAAATAGACATCCATATGTTGTCTCGAACTGTTCTGGAAACGAACTGGGTAAATATAGCCCCACCCTTATGGATATGGACTTGTGAATTTCAGTAGCGGTTAGTTTTGTGGATGGATGAGGGTTTTATGACCAGGGCTAGCCTAATCTTAGTCACCTGATCTCACCAATCACGATGGACACACGCTGCTGAACTATTATGTAATTGTTTATTGTACTGACTTAATGCTGTTTAACACTTGCTATTTATGTGTAATACCTATCAAAAATTAAATGAAAGTTAGAGTAAAGTGTTTGAATGATTGATTACGCTCTCTATTGCAAATAGTTATATTCGAGTCGTTTCATCCGATACTTTACTGGTCTAAATATTACGTCTACCGTTGAGGAATACTACATGGTAATTTATAGAAGCATCTTCAAACAAAGACAATGAATTGATTTTGTCTCAACTTTTCTGTTTATTGATCAAACCATCATCAGCAGTCATCTTGATATCAAACTTTATTATCTGGTTTATCTTACAAATTGTTTCAGACAATTCCATATCACCACCTTTATATTGCCCTGTGTGTATTAGGTAACCTGAAATACAGCCTGCAATGTCTGGAACGATATGAACAGCTGTTAGCGTATATCATGAAGTACACCACACTCATTGTAATACACTATATCATTACTATACAGACGTGGTCAATTTTGACAGACAACATTCCTGTTGAACGCGTCGGTTATCATGTTATTATCGGAAACGACATGAGTGTATTTGAGTACTCTTACCACTTTTCGCGGAAAACCTTCGCACCTAAACGACGAAGAATTTCATTATCGGAAACAGCAATATAGTTTTCATCAAGTATCTTATTTTCAGAATATGGTGATTGATATTGTTGTTCATATGAATGTCGTGTATATATTGTTCCTTGTGAGAAATATAAAACGAGACGCCAGCCTTGAATATAAATACTCCATCTGTAGTTCAGCAAGTATGAAAGTAAACGAAACTCTTACATTTCAGTGTTTTGTTTAAAACTTAATTCCAATTGAATAACCTATTACAAATTACAATTTGAGACCGTGTGCTAAATCGACACTAGAAATTCGCATCTTTTCTGGTCATTGTAAGAGACATTTGATCTGTTTTTACTATCACAGAGTGAAACTAATGTAGTTTTGACAGATAAAGTCTTACTTATTATGTTAATGTAGTTTTGTTTGGTATTTCACAACCTTGTACTCTCCTGAACTAAGCGTTACATAACAAATGGATAGTTAAAAAGCAGCTTCTGGATAATGACTATAGCATTAAGGATAGAAAACAAAGCTTTATGCTTCATCTCATACCAGCTTCCGGGGCTTTGGGATACTTAACCGGGCTCGGTGCTCACTCAGATCACCGGTTTGAAAATAAAACGCAAACAGACCAATCAAATACCACTAATAATTAGCATCGACATCACAACCAGAATGTGTTCTGCTATTGGCCGATATACATGTATGCACCAGAAAGTACTAGGTCTCGTGCTGGAAATGCTGCAGACTCGCAGTACATATTGATCCCGACAAGGGAGGTAATAACGAGCCTTGTCTTCAGAAGATGAATGAACAGATTCCACCACTAGGATGAGTTATAATCCCTTTAAAATGGTATTGTGAGTTGTGTTACTATACTTGTAACTACAAACGAATGTTTAAGGTGATTTAGTTTATTTTATTGATCAGTCAGCTGTTTCTATTGTTTTGGTCATGTCAGAGTGCAAAGTGTAATATAATCTACAGTACTTACAATTTATTGTTTATTGTTATCCAAATGTCACGGATTCAGACTAATCAGGCCCGTGGTTTAGCGGTTAGCGTGTCTGACTACTAATCCTTCTACAAGGTACCGCTCACAGGTTCGAGTCACTCTGTCGACCTAATCAAATGATGTGGCTCCAGCAATCGCGGGATTGATTTTTACGAGGTTTCCTTTCGGTTCCCACCGTATTTAAGTAACACAAACTGTGAAGTGGACAATCCATCGCCGTATAAATGAAATAGCCAGGAGAACGACTTTAAACCACAATCAATCAACCAAACAGATTTATCAGATTACAAGATACTTTTGGTAATTCTTCAAGACGAGTTCAAACAAAGAAAACACCTCCTCCTCCCACCCAAAAAATCAAAACAAAACAACAGAAGCAAACAACAGTTTCTCCATGTAATTACAATGAAACCAAAACTATAAACCAGTTATTTTTATGGATTTATGTTTAACGCCTTAAGCTTGGGTTATTTGAGGGCGGAGTACCTCCCAAAAGCCACAGTATGACGCACGTCAGCCGTTATTCGTTTCCTCTGTTAGAAAATTAATATTCCTCATTGTTAAATTAGAACAATATAAATATTGTTAGGGCAACACTCTGCCCCAAGTGATAAGCTGGTAGTGGTCTCCAATGTTAGTAGCTTGTGGCGTTTTTATTTATTTACGTTTCCGTGCTTGAGTTGCGAACCAATTTGTCCAGACTATCGGCGTATACGAATATCAAACATGACAAAAGTGAGTCTTGGTCGCCACGTCTTATTTATCAGCAATTCTACACACTTGTATTTATGATGACGAACAATCGATCAGAAGAGTGTGAATTGGTAGCATTTAGCTAAATGTGAACTACTCACTACTCTCTCAACAAGATAATGCTGCACTGTTTTATAGAGTGCTATTTAGCCTTTCAGCATAATATACAACCCCAATTACTTCCGATATTAATGACAGGTTTGAATTATTGTCTGTTACAGAATTCAGTAGTGGAGCATTTGTACACACTCAAGTGCGTGACATCTGTTATAGATGACTTCGTGCAATCTGGAAAACTGTTATATATTGAAATAAGCTATGCAATCGAAATCAACAATAACTTGCACGTGTACGCTTCCACACCATGTGTATTTTGCTTGGTTTTTCCCGATCGTATTTAAATGATTTTCTTCTCGTATGGCGACAGGTTCTCGCTGTGATCAGACCACTCTACTCACCTAAACGAAGTATTGGAAACATTTCCCCAGCATACATGGCCTATTTCACTATACAGATATTGGCGGCATTACCGCCCGTTCACATTGTTTTAATTGTTTATATGCACGGTATAAAATTGCCGTGTCTTTACCCGTCCAAGTCAATATAAATGTTTATTCACATTTCTTTCTTTATGATTTGACACGTCGGCATATATTTCGCAAATCTCTGGTCAAAGGTATTCCTTTTGGCGAAGCTAAATCATGATGTAGGACGATATGGATGTCGGTTGGAATATGTAATCATGAGCGAGCCTTGAGCGATGGCTGTTTCGGAGACATTTAGACCGTAAATGGTAAAGTAGTAAATTCTCACAGACAGTTTTATAACAAAACTTTGATTAATTATAAAATAGCGTGCATACAAATGTTATAGCTAACATTCTGGAGAGCATAATTCCCCAAAACAGCTATATTATTTAAATTATTTGACTTTTATGTGAATTGATAGCACCAGAAGATACTTTGAAAAGTAGAAATAACAACTGTTTTAGTTGACACGATTACGCGAATTGATTGTGATTTCCTATATGTGACTAGTTATATGTCATTTGCCAAAATAAAACATTATTTACATTTACTTTCCAATTTAGCTAGAGTGTTGTTGTACGCGTTCAAGCCGCACAAGTGATGTCAAAACTTAAACAATTCTTAGCCTATCTGATCGTCCTCACTTGGCAATCATTATATATGCACCAAATACTCTGATCGTGTGCTCTCAATAAGCTAACTTTACAGGTTAGCTATACAGTTTGGGCAAGCAAATGTTTTGTCTCTGCAACGCCATACTCGCACACAAAATCTCAGCCCTGCCGTTACTCGCCACAACTACCAAACATACCCGTAAAATATCATTTCACGGAACAATTAAAATAAGCTATTAAATGTAGCCAACGGCATATTTAATTCAACGGGACATATAGACTGTTTAATTAACGAACATACAAGGACTAATAAAATTAAGCTTGCCGTCAAATGAACTTAGTTGTTGTTATCGCACCGTATCGAAAATGTTTGTTCTGAATTAACTTCTGTTGCGCGTTGCTGTTGTCAACGTCGACTCTTAATATATTTACTATACTCATCAATTAAGACAAGCACTATTTGCCGTCCGCATCAATCCATATCAGCTGATTTTTCTTTGCAGACGTCAACAAGATTTACACTGTTGCTCGCCCAGTCAATTATACTTGGATCGAAGTGTTGGTATACAAAATGGCAAAATAAATATTACGTACGAAATAAATGACAACACAGATAAGATCAATCTGAACCATGGGAACACTATAATAAAATTACGAACAAGTCCGTGTCCCCCTAGTCACGGATAGTCACCGATGATTGGCAAGAGTTACTGATTGAATTCCAACCGGCGCAAGGTAAACGTTTCTGCGATCCGACTGCCCACAACGTACACTCTTAGTCACCCTATCTTTTATAATATGGACGAGAGAAACAATGCCGTCTACACTACTGAATACAGAGTTGCTCACTTCTGGTTAATGAGCTTCTGGTAGTATAGATATGGGATTTACCTGACTGATTTTTTTCGCAGTGAGATGAAATATATGTTGTCTGCTTTTTTCTGAAGTGGCATAAAGGATTATGGTCCTCGCATGTTTAACCATGAACTTACCATGTCTTCATTAGTTAAAATGGCGCAGATGAAATCAATCCGTGAACTGCAAGTTTGACACAAAGCCGCACAATTTTGTGTCATCTATGTGAATAAGTCAGTATGATCAAACATTACAATTTCAGCACTCAGTCATTTATTCTCCGTTGAACGGAGTCATAATTGCATGTGTAACTATAATTTGTATTAGCACAAACAAGTCCCAACGCTTCCTTCAAATAATGCTATTTTTTATGTGCAAGTGTTATTCCTTTCGAATACTTATAGTGGCTTTGAACCAGATAGCTTGCACCTACAAGTCTCTTTAGCGGATATATTCATTGGTTGATTTCTATTTCTCTGAAATACCCGTTTGCAGGTTGAATCATTATCAACCATACCAAATATCTTATTTGTTACATATTTATAAATACTTGTAATATCACATGTAAATGGTCAATACTTTCACTCGAAAATCATAACAAATCGAGATTAAGATCTATCAAGACATTTGTCTTTGGGAGTTAATCTAGAACATAAGAGGATTCATTTGTTTTAATTAATAGACGCCGGCGCGATTACTGTTTAGAATAGATTGGCACATATACAAGGAATGTCCACAGACGATTAACGAATCGATCCTATGGCCATTAAAACTATTGGGATAATGTTTGACGGCTCAATGTGTGAATGAATCCCCCCTCGATCTCACTGATAACAAATGAAGACAGAACAGTAGCAAATTAAGAGGCGATACAAGTATATCACAAATCAAGTTCTTATGGTTCTTTAGCTCCGACATGTATTTCATGTTATTTCTGGTTTTATAAGCAAAGATACAAAAGCAAAGCCAAAGTTCAATTATGTATCCTATAAAGTATATATAAATATACGATGCCTCTGTATCTGTGTGGTGAGACTCATAGGTATATGATAAAAATAAATATAATAAAATAATATACAACAGAGTCAAACACATTTTAATAACAATTTATGTCAGCGGCATATCTATAAATGTGGCATGTAAAGTCCACCATATATTTAAATTACAGCACTGTATATGTGTCTCTCTGTGGAAAGCGGGGACCCCTCCTATAATGTGTTATCAGTTGTTGTTAACAACGTGATAGGGTATACACCTGGACCATTGCTCTGTGTATTTTATTTTCTACTCCTTTAAATCACACCAATTGGTGTAAGTAGATACTAAATCTTGTTCTTTGAGGCAACGCACTGGTATTTGAACATATTTAATTAAGTAGTGTTAATTTTCCTGTTGATTAATCCCCTATTAATCGTGTTATTCCGACACTGATTTACAGATGCTTCCTGAGATGCTTACTATCAAGATTTGGTGATAAGCTTGGCCTCGTCGAGCCTGAATCAACATCAGCATTCACAAGCAACTAAAGAGGGAATTGGCTCCAACGTAATTGGCAGACACGGCTATCGGTGATAATCTGAAACGAGAGCTGGATGTATTGTTTTTAGTTAGCCGGCAGTGTGTTCGTGAAGAGGGCGGATCGAGCTGCTGATCGGTAAACTGATTTCCTACAATACATCGGTCAGTGCTAAGAGAGACGGTACGATTGACCAGACGCTTTTTCTGTTCTGAAAGTATATGTGAATGCTGCCAGAGGCAAATGGTTTGAACTATTCCATGACATCGACGTCCGTTTCAAGGGCTAAAATGTCATGAATAGAGCGGATAGTGTTTATCCATAAGTGTGTATTCGCAGGAATCTGTTTATACATTAAACAAAAGCATACGGATGTTAGTATTCTGACCAAAATATATCTACAACAGTGCGGTGTTTTTCTCTGGGCGCTGTAATTGATATGTGGCAGAAAACGTTTCTAGGATATCACACAGCAAAGTTCAGCCTATCTCTAGCGTGGACAGCCTTAATTGATGAGTATCGGTTCCACCTGCTTCATCAAGAGATCGAGCAATTTTTCGATGACGCAAGAGGAACCTATAAGATAATATATTTGTCAAAGACCGATACAGTTGCCAGCAAGCAGTGAAGAGTGTATAGCATGACACATGTACAGTGAACGTAGTTGATGAAGCCAACGGCTGAATGGAGGAAAAAGTTTGATTTAATGGCCTTCAGCCAACCATTCATCCAATACTTTATCACAATTCCTTGGTAAGTATAGGTTACTTTTTTTCTATATATTTGTATGTATTCCTTATTTTCTTTTCTATATCGTCGTATGTATTGCTTAATTTCTTTTCTATATCGTCGTATGCATTGCTTACTTTCGTTTCTATATATCTTCGTATGTATAGCTTACTTTCATTTCTATATCCTCGTATGTATTGCTTATTTCATCTCTATATCTTCGTATGTATTGCTTACTTTCGTTTCTATATCTTCGTTTAATGCGCAACATATGTAAGGAAGCGTAAAACAAATCTACAAGAAGTTCAGTTTGTTGGATCGTATACCTACACAATTACACAAATTGCTGGAGCCGTTTCATTTCAAAATCCAACATGCTTCCTTTTTTAAGGAAGGTTCATACACATTTATGAAAATCGACAACGTCTCCTAACATCAAGATAATTTGATTGTTCTTCTGTGTTGAACAGGAGGCTGTGCCGCGTCACAATATTAAATTTGTACATTGGATTGTTTGTATAAACAGTTGATGTTAACATCATTTATGTGGGTAAGCAAACCAGTGTACTGAGTGTAAATGTCTTGTACATCGGCCCTGACTTATATATTCTGAATTGTTTGTGACTATAATTTATTTCAAACGTTAACCCGGGTTTTGTCAGATAGATAACCACGCAGATGTTAAATGCGTTACCATTGGAGATTATTGTGACAAAGGAAACGACTGTTTATTTCATTTTCTATCAGGTGTACAATTGCCTATCTGAGAAACATTTTGTAGAATTTAACAGACAATGCAAGGCCTTACTGTTTATCGACAACTGCCATCGACCACTGGCTGATGGTTATCTGCAGACGGATCGTTTAAAAACACCCATCTCAGACGCAAGTCAGATAATATAGCGTTCGTTACGGTAGGGTTAAACGCTAATCGTTATATTATCAAATCGTTAATCTCTCGCGCCCCAATTGGTGTATAAGCTCGACCCGTGACAACCGCATCCAGTTGGTAGTCTATTGGTATTAACATCGAAACCAAGTAATTGTTTATGAAAGCCCACTGATTGATTGGCGGGTGATAAGTTTGTGTGATCTGGGTGTTATTATGGGCTGTGCACACTGAAAGCATCGTGATAAATAAAAAATTGTGTAATACATTCGCTCATATTAACACTAGTCTATTACCAGCATTACAGTAAGCTTTTAACGGAATGAACATGTTATACTTTTCCACATATTAAAATTAATTAAACATTTACATTTGTGTAATTGTGATTTTGCCCTCCGACTTGGGGCAGTATGCTTCAAGTACACATACATTTATCATATACATATGAGTCTCACCACACAGATACAGAGTAACAGAGGCATCGTATATTTATCCGTATCAGATGGTGTATAAATGTACGGTCTGAAAAGGGACTGATTTCATTGTTCACATTCTATATGACAGCGCACCCTATCGTGACAGGGAAAGCCCCTCGACTTTGTGTAGCAGAGCACACTTGGCAACCTGCGATTTGTTCCATTTACGTTTTTTTTTTTTTTTTAAATAAAACTAATTTACATTATTACTAAACGAACAAAAGTCGTTGGTTGCTATTTGGAATTGAACTATGTTTTCTCGCATGTTTTTCTGATACGTGTAATTTAATAGAACAAATTCACGTGCTCTGCCAGCTCAGTCACTGGGGTTTCCCTCTGCGCAGTAATATGATTCTTATGTAAACAAACTTCTATAAATTTGATTTTCAAACAATCTAACTGTGTTTTTGAATACTTTAATCACAAAATCATGCTTGTATTTTTATAGGTTTAAAAAAGGGAAATCAAACAGCCCGTATAATTGTACGATTTTACAATTAAACATTGGGTTATTTTAAATCTCGGACTTAATAGTATATAAGTAGTACTTTGCCTCTGTCAAGCGATTCTCGCTGAAATTTTGTCAAATTTGTCCCAAAAATCGAACTTTTCAAGAAACAGTGAAGGTATATGATCAATAGATTACATGTATATGTAAAGTGCGTGTTACGTGTCGTTATATCAGCTCTCTTGGTCTCAGGTCGACCTGAGACGACTCGAGCTGATACACGCACTGTACATATAATCTCTCTATATATTTTTGATATTGGCAGCTCCATTCAAATATGCGTAATTACTAATAAATAGGTTTTTTTCATAATTGTAATAATTGAAAAAAAACCAATGCCTAGTATACTGAGGAGCTGAGTGCTGTACGGCATCATAACTAAAATATGATTGTATCGTGCCTACAGTATATACTGATTAAATGGTTATGATTAAAATAGAATGATGTATAGATATACCGCTTGACTTAACGCTTGATGAACATTTATTTTCCAGCTGAGCAAAACACTTCATATTTTACGTTTGCATTAATTTGGCAATTACTGCCGCCCTGTAAATGAAATACTTTTGGACACGGCGTTAAACACCAATCGATCGTTTTAATTGTTAGTTTTAATGATCAAGCGAACGTCAATCCCTCATTAGGCATGTAATGATGACATAAAGTTTAGACCTCAAAGTAGTTATGGTCTTAAAACACAATACCACAAACGTGTAATATTATAGTATTGGTTCTCGGTATGACAAATATTCGGACAAAGAAATGGATACCTGGGACTCAAATCCTGGTCACGTGTACAATGCCAGCTTATCTGGAGTGATGGCTGCAATGACAGAGGAATAAACATTATATCGTAACATCATTATTTAATTCTAGCCTCATTTGATAATAGCTTGTAAACAACATTCTCCTGATATTAATGTATGTTGGTGTGAAGAGTATACAAACACAAGCATTCACGAAAGCGTCTTACGTCTCGTTTGATCTGTATTGTTATCAGAGTTTAATTTCATGCCATGCATATGCTCACATGTATAAAGTTTCATTTCCGTCCAGGATCTCTTGTAGAGTTGTATTTCCTTCCAAATGTTTACATAGTGTTTCATTTCCGTCCCAGTTCCTATGCAAAGTTTTATTTGTACCCAAATGCTTACATAGAGTTTCATTTCCGTCCAAGATGTCATGAAGACTATGATATCACCCCAAATGCTTACATAGAGTTTCATTTCTCCCAGATGCTTCCATAGTTCATTTCCGTTCAAGGCCTTCTGTAGACTATTGCTTCATCCTCATTTCCGTCCAAGATCTCATATAGATTTGTTTTTCCTCCCATGAGCTTGCACAGAGTCTCATTTCCGTCGGACATCCCATGTAGATTTGTTTTTCCTCCAATGAGCTTGCACAGAGTTTCATTTCCGTCGAACATCCCATGTAGATTTGTTTTTCCTCCCATGAGCTTGCACAGAGTTTCATTTCCGTCGAAGATCTCATATAGATTTGTTTTTCCTCCCATGAGCTTGCACAGAGTTTCATTTCCGTCGAACATCCCATGTAGATTTGTTTTTCCTCCCATGAGCTTGCACAGAGT
>JAQQZZ010153149.1:0-12467 GCA_030265115.1 Mopalia vespertina | reverse complement strand
TCCAGCATGCATGTGTACAGCAGTTCAGTTAGAATGACTGCATGTCACTCCAGCATGCATGTGTACAGCAGTTCAGTAAGAATGACTGCATGTCACTCCAACATGTATTGCTTCATATGAAAATATGAAAGATGCACTTGGATATCACAAATATGGAATTTTGTATTGAAAACACCATGATGATAGCAAGGTTTGTTTGTTTGTTGGTTTGATTGGGGTTTAACGTCGTACTCAAGGGTATTTTAATTATATGATGACGGATTTTCACTTCACACTGTTCCTTGCCTAATCACGGTGAAAAACCAGGAGGAAACCTATTTAAAACCACCCCCGTGATTGCCGGAGTCACATCGTGTGACTCACTCATATACTGATGCTAGCAAGCAGGTTTATTTGTAATTTTTCACATTTGTCTTGTCTGGGATTCAGCCAGTATGATCGCCAGCACAGGCAGCAATGTCATACCTTCCAAATGCTTCTGAGGGCCCTGAATCACTATTATGTGTTAAAAACCAATAGTTTTTAATTTTAATTTTCAGAGTCTTCCTCTCTGATCTCTCCATTATCAGGACAAGTTTTCATAACTTGTTTTAAAAACCTAATTTTGCAAAACATGAAAATAACAGCTCAAGCTAATTTGTTTGTTTGTTTGATTGATTTGGGGTTTAATGTCATGCTCAAGGGTAGTTCTCTTTTATGATGACAGATTGTAGATTTCACACTGTTGGTTGCTTAATATAGCGGTTACCAAGAGGAAACCTCATAAAAATCACTCCTGCAATTGCCGTGAAGTCCCTAGCTTATTTGTTATGAGGTAAAGAAGACTTTAATGAGCTTAGACCCACCTTCCATCAAAGCCAACAAAATGTGGATCAGCAATAATAGAACATGTTGAGAGGGGTCTGTCCATGTCCATCACAGTACACTGAAACATACAGAAAGGTATCAAAACCATTAAAAAACAATATTTTTGTTGTTGTTGTTGGGTTTTATGCCATACATAAAATGTCTAAGTGATGTACATGTAATTGTGCCAAACAAATGTGACATCTCAGTTCAAAAATGATGACAAGCTACAAAACGATGGTTCAATGACAACAAAGAGCAAATAGGCAGTGCTCCTTAGTCCTAGTCCTGGTACACAATACGCTCCAGCCAACTAACCCAGAAAAACACAGGTGCACAATACGCTCCAGCCAACTCACCCAGAAAAACACAGGTGCACAATCACTCCAGCCAACTCACCCAGAAAAACACAGGTGCACAATACACTCCAGCCAACTAACCCAGAAAAACACAGATGCACAATACACTCCAGCCAACTAACCCAGAAATACACAGGTGCACAATACGCTCCAGCCAACTAACCCAGAAAAACACAGGTGCACAATACGCTCCAGCCAACTAACCCAGAAAAACACAGGGTTTGTTTGTTTGTTTTGTTGGAATTTAAGCTTATTATACTAATGGATTTGTTTGTTTGTTTGGGGTTTAATGAAAGCCAAATAACTTACGGTTATTTCACTTATATGATGGTGTTCCAGCCCAAGGGGTGAAAGAAACCACCCAAGACAATTGTTTGTTTGTTTGATTGGGGTTTAACATCGTACTCAAGGGTATTTCATTTATATGATGACGGATTATCCACTTCACACTGCTCCTTGCCTTATTAAGGTGGAAAACCGTGAGGAAACCTTGTAAAAACCACCCCCACAATTGCCGGCGCCACATCTTGTGACTCACTCATATACCTGAGGGTCAACAGACGACCTTGATCCTGTGAACGGTGTGCACTCGCTAACCACTAAGCCACGGCCACAGGCCCCACGCAAGACAGGTCAATCACAGGGCGCAATACAATACAATACAAACATAGCATTAACACATCAGCTTCATGAATGATTTTTGCATCTATAACGAAAATACAGATCAGCGTCATGTTGCCCCTTTGCTCTGAGAGCCCTAGGGCAGCAGGAAGCTCCCTCACAACCACTAGCGATACTGATGTGATGACGGCCAGACCAATGGGTGACATTAACCACTGGCAACAGACAATGACAAAACAAGACAATCAAGATACAGAACAAAGAGGCCATAGGAGAATGGGTGCTGGTTGCCCCTTGGCTCTGAGAGCCCCAGGACAACATACAGCTGCCGATTAACACCTGTTGTGAAACACAGGAACAAAATCAGTAAATAGAGCATTAAAATGCACACTTGTATAGTAATAAAATATAGCAATGAGAACATGAAGTAACATGCATTGTAAGCCATTAATAATTACGCTTTACAAACGTGTGAATTTATTATTGTGTATCATTCAGACACATAATATATCTAAACTCAAAAGAAAAACATTGCAAAAAAACAACAAAGATCTAAATGTTAGAGAAGAAAGAACAATGAAAAAGAATAATGACGAACATAATTATACAAAAAAAGAACAACAAAAAACTTACAATATCAATGCTGAACCAAATTTGTAAAAGAACAGTGCAGAAAATAAATACCTAAATGATTTACAAATAAGAACACTTTGTAGTGCTGTTGTTAAGTTAAATAAACAAATTAGACAAAAATCCCAGCTATTCACTTACATCGAAATACCCAATATCTTTATTATATGGAAGTACACTGGGGTCGGAGGTTTCCTTTGTCATCGACAGAACAATTGTCCATTCCTGTTCTCCGTCAAATTTCGCATCAACTACAGCGGTTATTGGGATAATAAGTGAGGTGTTCCAGTTAGAGCTATCCACCTGAATACCACAGAAATCATCCCCATTTGCAGCGCTATGGTCTCCAACCACCAACTGTGGTATGAAGCTATCTCCAGAGTTACAGCTGCAAAATAAAGTTTCCCAATAAAATTTTGTATAAAACACATGCATTTATATTGCAGTCTATTTTGAATAATTTTTGTGTCTTTTAGAAAGTGAAGATTAACAGTATTTTCGTTATTTTGGGATAACACTTTCTTAGTTTGAACCAATTCCAGTTCAGAAAATTTTGCAGGTTGAAACCCATCCGGGAATCGAACCCACGACCCTAAGAGTAAGGCACCGAATCGCCAGCAGTAAATGCAGGCCATCAAGACCACTCAGCCACCCGGCCTTCAAAATAGAAGGTTAGTCAGCTGGAGTCTAGGTAGCGGACATTCACTACCCTTCTGATAGGAGAGTGACACAGCTCCCAAAGCTGAAAGCAATGAATAATTTTGGAGTCTTTTAGAAAATACTAAAAGACACAAAAATTATTCATGGTATTAAACTAGTTAAGGACAGCATATTCAATGCCAATTTTTCCCAGCGTCTAATCTGTGTTAGACATTCCACATGTAATAGAAATGCTTGTTACAAAATTATGTCAGTACATGATTAATCGAAGCCATTTTTTATTATAATACTGGGAAATTGATTCCATACTGTGCTTTATCTAAGAAATCAAAACTTCAGGGGCTTTGTATCAGAAATTGTCAAAAAAAGGAATAACATTGTATTATAATGCTGACAATGTTACTGTTTTCTTTGAATCATCGCTTGATTAATGCGTGTATTTAAAAGCATTATCGATATAAAAGAAAACATTGCGTTCATAAAGATTTGATTCATGGCTCCAATTGATGGAGATTCAACAGCTTTTAAGGAGGATTTTCAAACACTCTGTTATCGCCCATGTTGTGTTAGTTCACCAAAAAGATTTGAGGGACAATGTGTACTTTCTATCCTTACTCTCAGGTCTGTGCTGTTGGGGAGAGCGGACCAAACAGGGTCTTCGCATGGTTATGCAAAATTTATCTTAGGAGGTCGATTTAAAGGTTTCCCAAATTGTTTGCAATGTTCATTTAAATTAGTATTTTGCTACTGATTTTGACAAATTTTGTCAAACCGATCATCTATGAAGTTTGTATTATAAAGCAATTTTGTTTTATTTTTCATAAATGCACATTTATGAATTTAAAAAATCAGCAGAGCAGCGGCAAATGCAAATGTTAGGTTATGTTACCAAATTTTAGAGGACCGAGTTTAAGTTTATGCCAGAGAAGATAACCGCACAGGCCTGATTACACATTTAAGGTTATTTCACTCATATGTTGGCTACAAGTCCAAGGTGTGAGGGAAACCACCCTTGAAGTTAACAGAAACAAAGACAAGACTATTACAGGATGCAATAACAGAGGATTCTTGCTCACTCGTAGCTACTTGAGCACCAGCCCAAGAGGAAGCTACCTCCCAACCACCTGCTCAAATGAAGACATTTTTTTAACATTATTAGGAGATAAATCTGATAATCCAGGTTAGATATGTTTAGATATTTACAATGGGTAGAAATTGAACTACATAATTACATTAGATATGCATTATCAATGTCATATAACAAGACGAGTGTTAAGTTATGATTGAATATATACAAATGAAACAAAATAATCTGGCCGCAACTTTTAAGTGGGCATTTTATAATAGTCATAAAATATTGTTTCAATGGATACTACAGTATTGTTCTGCTCTTGTTTAATATTGCACAATACAGGTTTGAATGTATAAGTGTTCATTTTGCCCCTGAAAGCATTCTTTAAAAATTTAAAACTTTTGCTTGTATTATAGTCTGAATAAAAAAAACTGATGTGTGCACATAAAATAATGTATTGATGTATATTAAATTTCTTCAGATATTCACAAAAATTTGATCTCGCATGGAAATATATTGTTAAAAAACGGACAGTCTAAATAGGTCGAGTTCATAGTCACAATTGTAAAAAAAAATTTTAAAAGTACTGACAATCATTTAATAATAAATAAACAAAATAAGCATAATGGCATTTTTTGTGAACTACATTGTCCAAAACCAAGTGACGACAAAAACAGGCATTGAGGAAGCATTGCTATGTCCACTGGCCCATTGCTGTATTCATTTATTTATTGGTTTGTTCGCTACTTAAGTTTGTTGGACTTTTATCACAAAGATGACCAATTAAGCAAATTTCATAGCCTCCTCAAATTCGACAGCAAATTTTTCAAACATGGAGAAAAAAAAAAAAAATTTGTTTATTTGATGGTTTAATTTATTGCTTACTTGTTTCATTAAGGAGGCCTTGCCAGCCTCATGGGTAAAGGAAACCATCTTTCATTTCAATACATGTACATGTAGCAATAAGGATAGGACAATCAGGATTCAACAGAACCCTTTCTTGTTGCCCGTAAGCTTAGAGAGCACCAAAGCAACAAGAAACTCACCCACAAGTCCCAATCGCTGGCTAGATTTTTTAAACTTGCCACAAACCCCATTAGCTAGGAGGAACATCCTCTGGTTCAAGAATTATCCACTCGAGAGAATAATGTGACTGCAAAGGTCGATTCAATAGTGCTTGTGTTATTCTGTAACCCCAACCCTTGCTTCACTTGGGCTTAACCATCCTATTATGTGGCTTTCATTAATCAGTGCTCTTGTAGGAACACTACCTATTGTTGCTGGATGTGACAAATGTATCATCTTTATTTGACTGTTCCAGACTATAATAGGTCAACTGATCAAATCTTATGAAAGAGACTTCAGTTAAAACAGTTCATATTAGGTAATTGTCTTCCACTTTAAAATCAGATCTACATGCCTATATACAAATCAGGAGAGATTCCAACAGATAAAGATACCTTATACATACTGGTACATTAAAGAGGTAGACAGGTTTCATTCAGAATTCAATAGCTCTATTAAAAAAATAACCATTTTTTTTTTTTAAATTAGATTTTAGCCAGAAATATTGTTAAATGACTATTGTTAAATGCCATGCTCCAGGGTATTTTACTTTTGTAATCAATGATGTATTCCTAGAGTCATTGTCACTTACAAAATAATAAAAATTTTAGTAGAGTTGCTTTGTTGAATATCTTTCTCTATATGTACAATTTAAAACAACATTACTACCCTCAGAACATAACTGCTCTTTGCCAGAGCAACACTAGAAACCATATTTCCAGTAATTTTGATAAGATGATGCCTTGTTTTGTAGACCCATGATGTGAAGATACCCAATAATATTATGGGGTTTATCATTTCCTAACAATCATTTTTTTTTAGACATTGTAGTAAACTACAACGAAACACCATTATTTGTTTTCGATATTTTTATGAATGTATTGAAGTATTTCTTAAAACCAGACCCGTGGTATGTTCTGTTTTGTTTGTTTGTGGTTTGACGCCGTACTTAAGGTTATTTCACTCACATGGCAGTGTGCCAACCTAATGGGTGAAGGAAACCACCCTTGACACCACTGGCAACAAAGACAAGACGGGACAAATTATACAGACACCACAAACAGATCGGCTTCATGATCCCATTAGCTCTTGAGAGCACCAGGGCATCAGGAAGCTCCCTCCAACCACCCACTTCAGTTTTGAATTTATTGTATAGACTATTAGCATCCCCTCCCACACCATGTTTGTGTTCATAACTTCAGAAGTTTAACATCCTTCAGCATAATTGATTGTCAATTTATTAAGTCCCATTACTGTCATTCTAATGGCTATGTACTAAATAATGGAGGATTTTACAGAGCAGACTGATTTTTAGCATATATATGCACTATACATGAACAAATACACATGATTGTCACTAGATTATAAGTCTACAGTCAGGAGAAGCCATCATTTTTCTAAACTGTTGTGGACTGTCGGTATATTCAAGTTATATTTTCTTTCACTTCAAAAAATTTTGTGTAAGTTCATATCTCCCTGTCCAAAATTATGTGCAGAAATGAACACCAAAAATCATGTAACAAAGTCTTCGGTTGATGTTTACATACTGCATATCTCTCAAATCAATCCTCTAATGCGAAGTTGCCAACTTGTTTAATTTAATCTATAATTATCTTGTAATCTAATTTTACTCACAAACACAACTTGGAAAGGTCATATGCAAAAGACAAAGAAACGGGTTGAACACCTTGGCTTTTTTGTTGTTAATCTTGATGTTCATTCAATTCTAGAGGAAGAAGACTGTAATAGTGCCCAACATAAGAAATTGTTACCTTCACATTTGAGTGATTTGTCCCAAGTCTGAGAAAGGACTAAGTTGATTTTAGGTTTACTTCTTATGTGTACCACATACCATTTGCTTTAGATAGTCATGATCACTTTTCGGAAACGAAGATTTGCTTAAGAAAATCTTATTCAAAGATGAAGGTATAAAATATCAAATGAAAAAAAATCTTAAAACAAATACTTTAACAAGAAATCCTTACATGCAGATTCAACAAGAATCAGATCTATAACGAACATTTAATGTTAATAGTCCTGCAATCATTCATGGCACAATCAAAACGGTTAGAAGGACACATTCAAGCTCACGGTTAATGAAGTGTATCGGCAAAAGCAAAGTTTCAGCCTTTATTAATACTTATTAAATATTTATTAAATATATAGTTAACTTTTTAGCTTTCGCAAAATATCAAACAATCAGATTCTATAAAGAATTTTTTTAAAAACTGAAACTATGCTCTTTATATCGGCTCTTTAACCTTCTTTCGATAGACCAGAAAAACACATCTATGTCTGGATTTTCAAAAAGGACTAAATGTGACTTTGAACAGTTTAAAGTTACTAATTTTTAAGGTTAATCATGAAGTGGCTTTTTTAAAGTCAGCTCAATTTCTCAGTTTCTGTTCCAAAACCAATAATAAAAAAAAGTTGCCAATAATAATAAAAAAGAAATTTCAAATTTCATACAAGCCTGTTTGTTAGTAGGTTTTTTGATCTATACCAAAAGAAAGACTAATAAAAATTTTGGACATATGCTGAAACCATTCCTTATCAACTAAAATAAAAATCATTACTATTAATCTTTATAATTAACTATTTCCACATAAATTAAATATCAAATCTGAATATTTCAGATTTTGATTGCAATTCAAAGCCACTTCATGATCCTCGAGTCTGGTCTTTTGAAAACTGGAAAAGGAGTGAATAACTGTAATTCACAGAAGCTGTTAGAAGAAATATATCACCATGGAGCTATGATACGTCTTTCACAGGCCGTTCAAACTGTGCCAAGATTCACAACATTCTCTTATCAATCTTTAATTTGTTCTTAAAATCCAGAAATATTCACTCATAGAAATAAATTGATTTCTTGAATGATGACGAATAACCAAAAAATAAAATAGTCCTATGCCATGATGGTTCATAAAAACAATTTAAAATCATGAAGTGTAGACGGCTCCATAATGATAAAAGATCTACAGGCAGCAGTCCTGTACAGGTCAATAAAATCCAAATGTAATCTTGGTAATATTTAGAAGTGACAAATGAAAATGACGATGTATGTGTCAGTCCAGCCAAAGAAGCAACAGCTCAGCAGCTCTGTGTATGGTATCATAGCTCCATGGAAGGTTAGTCGAGGCATTAAGCTTTCTTTTGAGTGAGTAAAGGAAGAAATGGCCAGGAGGGAAAAGATGGAGGATTTATTCACCTGTTTGTATTTCCTCATCACCATCATCAATCTTCGCAGACTTATTACCAAACTTTGATCGGTACCGAGATTTCTGTTTTGAGTCCATCATGTCCCACTGCTGCTGCAAGTATTCGGAGAGAGTCTTCTCATCAAAGTCTGGATTGTCTGAAAGAACACTTTCTTGATGTTTGTCACAAAACACCTCAAATAACCCATCATTTTTCACAGTCCGATTTGATTTTCTCGCAGAGCTTTCTAAATTACTCGGAGAGGTCTCTTGCTTTTTTCGTTTTCTACGTGGAGATGGCTGGTCTTCCTCTTCACTTTCACTTTCAGCATAATGTGGTTGTTTGCGCTTGCGACCACGTTTTGATGTTGCTTCACCATTAAGGCCATCTTCGGATGAGGGTGTGGCTGACCCACTTGTGCCCTGACCATGTAATCGACTGGTTCTTGCTGTGATTAATGCTTTCTTTAACTTAGCTTTGGTTTTGGTACGACCAGTCCCAGTGTCCTCTTCACAATTTTTTTTGTTTTCCCCAGTCTCAGTGGTTTTACTGCTGACTGTGTCCGCAGCACCCACATCATAGGAGTATGTGTATTTTTGTTTGCGTTCGGCCTTTGATAAGGGAATTGCTTCTTCTGCAGCCTGCCAAGCAATGTCCCATGCGCGCCTCTTTCTTCCGCTGAAATCCAGCTTATATTGTGCTCTTTGCTTAGGTGTTGCCTTCAGCAGCATACTCTTAAAGTAGTCCTCTAACTGTTGCTTACCCCCAAAGGGCATTGTTGCCGTTTCGCTTACCCAGCCCCTCTCTCGTTCATCTCCAAAAAATTGAACATGATACACACGATATTTCCCCGATCCTACAAATAAATAAATAAAAACAATATCAGATAGGGTAACAGGACTGGATGGTTAGCAGACAACTGTATAACACAAATGTCTTGTTTTGATAACTATTATTTTAAGACCTGTCTTGTTGATTGGTGTTCAGCAACTTACTTAAGAATATTTCATTCCTATTACAACATGCCAGTCAATTGGGTAAAGGAAACCAACCACGACATCACTGGCAAGTCGCAACATACAATGGCAGTCATAAGACGCAATACAATAATATTACAGAACAGATCTACAGAGTTTTCCCCCAAGCTTTGAGAGCACCAGGACAATCGAGTCTCCATCCAACCACCCGTATGTTCGTTCAAAGTTAGAACATTATTCTCATGTAGCGCAGAAGTTCAATGGGAGTGTAATTTTTGTATGATAAATGTCCTGTAAGTTATAAGGCACACATTGAGGGACAAAAAGTCAAGCTTGTCATAGCCTACAGGTATGTGGGTAATAGAAGTAGCACGATGTGAATGGACATAACAGTAAACACATGACGCCCATGTAGAACACAAGTGAAGAGCTAGCTTGACCAGGATGAGTATACTTTGTATGAAATATGTGTTGTTTTAGACGGACCAAAATCTAGGTTTATTCAAGTGTGTACAATTTTTGAAAGAAACTAATTGAACTTTTACAAAATTCGTATTGCTACAACATTATTAAACAGCGTGAAATAGAAAACTGGAGCTAATGTCACCCATGACATTGACGGCTCTGGCTCTGCAACCAATCAAAGCCATCATACATCTCTATCTACTTGTAATTTGACATGTTCTTGGAGGAGTTTAAAGTTCACAATAAACCAAAGCCAACTGGATTAGTTTTCTTGACTTATAACTTGGCATTCACCAGAGAGCTTATGCTGATTACAAATGTTGGGGTTGTACTGTTTTTTTGATTGGGGTGTAACATCGTACTTAAGGGTATTTCACTTATATGACAAACAACTGTCAATTTCACATAAGACTCCCTCAAATACCTAAAAGTCAAAACACTGACTCAACCCAAGGACGGTTCATTGAAGTAGGATTAGTAGGCACACAGGCTATTAACCACTAAGCCAAGACTTAGGCCAGGTTATACTGTGGTTACACTGTATTTGCTTGGTGCTCTTGCACGATAACTATTTTGGTTTGCTTTTTGCATCGCAGCTGTGTGGTGAAAAACTAAACACAAATGTACAAACCATTCTGCATTGTCTAAGTCATTGGTTAGTATCCATCTTATGCCTACGATGAACGAATTGACTAAAAGCTGTTTTCTGAATGGTATGTTAATCATGAGATTTCTATGACAATTGATTAATTGGTGTTTTACAGGATTTGAAATAAGGGAAAAAATTTTGACAGATTATTTTGAAAAGGTGTAAACTCTTTCAGTTATTCTCTGTAACACAGAAAAGCACAAAAATGTTGATCAGTTATTGTCACAATTTTCATAGTAATTATTGATTGGGAGAATATTTCCATCTCTGAACACTGTGCTGTATGGTATTTTACTTATCTGATTAAGTGTACTCCAAACAGTAAATAGCCTTAGTATAACAAGCATCTTTGGACGCCCTGAATTAAACAATTGCCTCATTTGGACACTATTTTAAGAAAATTTAACATGCATGGGATAAGGAGACTGTAAAAAATTTAACACCCAGTTACTTAAAATGTGAAGGAAAATGACGATTTTGGACGCCATTCTTTTAATTTCTGGCTAAGCCCCTGCATAGTAACAACGATAAACTGAGAAGTGTTCAATACTCATGCTTCTGTAGTATTCAGAAAAGCTGTTAAGTGTTTAATAATGCTACTGTTGTACTCAGAAAAGCCAGCATGACCAAGACTGGAATCACATTGCAGATAGCTCAACATTGCAGGGAAATAAACTTACTGAGTTTTGTGTAGACTCCTTCATAAGGGTCATACGAGACCATACACGGCCACCAGGGGTGACCAGAAACCTTAGACCAAACAAGATCCCCCACTAACCACTTTGGGGTTCCGTCATCAACTTTGGGTGACTTCAAAACAGGTGCTGTGGGAGTTGCTCGAGATCCACCTGGCATCTTTTTCTTCCTACCCCTTTTCTCAGTGGAAGGGGTCTTGGGGCTTGTGTTTGTACCTTCCTCTGGGTTTTCTGCGGAGGCTAGTGAATCTGCTGACCTTGATTCATTAAAGCTATTGTCAATATTTTGGGGTGCCTCATCAACACACGAACTGAGATCAAGTTCTCCGTCACGATTAGCTCGCCTTATTCTAAGTTTGATTGGTGTTCCAGTCAAACGGTCCTTTGCACTGCCATTTTTGGCTGGTTTAACATCACCTGGTGAGGAATTGGAGCTGGACTCTGTTTCAGGTGGGGTGAAGATCTCCTCTTGCTTCCCTGTTCCACTGATTTCTACAACTTTGCCCGTTCCTTCTATATGAAGTTTTGTGGTCTCTCGTGGCAGGGTAGTTTGAGCAGCTGTGCGGTTTTCTTGTTTGGCACTAGCTTTGCTCTGAGCGATCTTATGTCCTGCATTCATGACAGGTATTTGAGGTAAATGGTGGCGAAATCCACCACTGATTTTGGCCCCCACATTTGCGGCAGGTTTAGGAGGGTCAGCATCACCCTTATCGGAGCCCTGGGACGGGCATTCCACATCCATCTTGCCACAATATCTACTCTACAATAAACAAAGATTAAAAAATTACAGATTATCAATTTGTTCTCTTTAGTCTATCACTTTTGTTCTGTGATTGTCACAAATGCTTATTTACCTAATAACTTCTGTTGGCAAATTTTACACAACTGACCTGGTTCTCATTATTTTTACTAATATTTATTGTATAATTTGCTAAACTGAATGAATTTCAGTTAATTGGTGATATGCAATACTTAAGGTTATTAGCTTACCTGGGATTTACATAAGTTTTATGAAATATATTCAGAGTTTAATGTTCATGTTACAAATAATTAATGTCTAACCCTGATAATTAGCCTCGGCATTCGGCAATTGCCGGGGAAATTGCTGAGGAAAAATAAATTATGCATCTTAGCCTTTTAGATCATGATTCAGGGTCCGAAATGTCCGGTATCGCATCGCATTTTGCGATAGAAATACGGCTTCTTGCGATTCATTCTTACTTTCGC
>JAQQZZ010153148.1:8505-26579 GCA_030265115.1 Mopalia vespertina | reverse complement strand
GAAAGTAACATGGCGGTCCGCATTTGGCTATTTACGTGGAGCACATCTTTTTATGAAGTCGGTGACAAACGCAACCGCTAGTGAGCCATTCCAAAAGTAAATACAAATCGTAAATATCTGGATGTTTTCTCCGTAATTTGGGCGTTTTTTCGGCCTTAATTTGGGCGTTTTTAAACCTCGTTTATTTTGGGCGCCGTATAACGGTATAAAATAAGACCTGTATTTGCCCCTGCTTTGAGTGGCATTATTTTAGAAGCAGCCATAGAAATAGAACAAATTGCATATCCATAAATAGCGTGTTATGTTATAAGTAATACATTGTATATTTTACAGATGTTCCGTCGAGGTCGGTCTTCGTTTAGAGGAGCGAGACCATACGCTGGTCATGGAAGAGGATTTGGCAGAGGAAGAGGGCGTGGCAGGGGGAGGGGCAGAGGACGGGGTGGTATCCAAGTAAGTGGAAAGTTGCCTATCCATCTCATTGACGTATAGTTAAAAAGCAGCGTATAAGCTGTTGTGCTGAGGAGCCTTGGGTCTCTCGATGGCCGGATATGCAACCACATGAAATTTAAAAAAGACGAGCAGAAACAAAAAGACGGTGCATAAATCCACCTCTTTTGTGCATTTAATACAGTAACATTTGTCACAACGATCCTGGTGACCCAAGACGTTTAAAAAAGACATTTTGTTTGTTTGTTTATTACATATTTGGACCTAGGGCTTAGGCAGACACCTGTCCACCCGTCCAAATGGACACCCTGAAGTGACCAATTGTCTCATTTGGGTTTCCACCGTATTTGAGCAAGGAACAGTGTGAAGTGGACAATCTGTCATTATATGTGTGAAATGCCCCTGAGTATAAAGTTAAACCCCAATCAAATGAACCAACATCAGCTTCCTGTAGCGGTCGTGCTCTCAGAACTATAAAGTGGCAACGTGAAGTTGATCTGTTTGTGATGTCTTGTTTTTTTTTTAAAGTAGCGTGGAGAGTGGTTTTCCCCAGCCATAACGCTGTCACGTGGTCATATGAGAGAAACAAGGGGAACTATGGCAATGGTTGATCATCAGGTTACCTGCAGAACAAACCTTCACTTTTATGTTGTTATAAGTGTAGCTATTTATTTGTTTACAATTTTCAGAAACTCCATGAGCCTGTGCGGAAACAGTTGATCAAGGAAATTTTAAATCTTATCTTGGAACGCGGGCCAATGAAATCCTCGGATGTTGCTCGCATGTTTGGGTTTCACGATAAGTCTGAAATTAACCCCACTCTTTATTATATGAGAAGACATCGACTGGCACACCAAGAGCACACAAGACCGTTACGCTGGGGCGTTTCAGACAGCGACAATGCTTACGATCAGTGGAGAGCGGCCCAAGGTCCTAGTCTCTCGGCAGAATCAGATATGTTCGAGGAAGAAATTTCTGAAGAAGAAATGCAGGAAGACGACAGTGACGAAGACGAAGAGCAGGACAATGAAAGAAATAAAAATTATTTTTCTCCACAACAACAACCGTTTGTGTTCAGCGCTCCTCAACAAATTTCAACAAAGCAAAAACGCGTCAGTGTTGCAGAGCGCCTTGCTGCAACAGTGAATGCAAATGCCATGCAAGACGTGTCCCAAGATTTTTCTCTTACAGTTCTTACGGCTATGAAATCTCGACCGCTTGGAACAGCAACTCTCAACCAATTAGGGAACTTGTTACAAATTTCTCCAGAGAAGATTAACCAGTGTCTGACATCGAATCAAAAGCAGAACTTAGTTTCATTGGTCAATGCCCAACAACAGCTTTGGGTTCTCACTGTCTCAGGAGAACAGTTTTTAAACAGTCATACGATTGGTGCAAATGGAACTGTGTCAAATGTCACTAGTTCAAGTGCAACTGGGTCAAGTAAATTTGGGTCACGACCTTTGCCCCCTCACCTACATGCATATACAGGGGGTGATCCAAAAACAGACAATGAGAATTCTGCAGAATCTAAACAAAATAGTATCTTCTGTTTCCAATTGTCAAGTAACGATTCCTCGACTTCAGATGAACTTTCAGGTGTTGTGTTTGAGACAAAACCGGCTTCTTTTTTCGTTAAAACTGAAGACTTTGAAGATGTTAGAAATGCCCCCACTATTGAGACTGTACATCAGCAATTCCAGCAAATGTCTTCAAACATCCCTCGTCCCCCCCACATGGTCGAACTTCATCGAACTGGAACATTGCCCGAAGCATTTTTGGAGTCGAAATTTGCACAATCATCTGGATCTGCGAGTACCAGTTTACAAACTGTCAGTTTAAACTCTGCCAACTTCATCTGGAATACAAATGTGTCAAAACTTAGCAACGAGAGTTTTGCAGCATTAAACAAGAACCCAATAAGCGCGTTGATGGAGTTTGCTCAACAGAGACGTCAACAAGCCACCATTGAACTCTTGACTATGAGTGGACCTGCACATCGAAGACGGTTTGTTATCTGTAGTTAATTGGGCACTTCTGACAACAAAGTGCCAGGCCTGTGCTGTTATCTTTTCCGGCAGAACCTTGAAATCGTTGCTTTAAAAGTTTGTGAGATAACCTAACATCTGGATTGTTGCTGCTTTGCTGATGTTTTGAATACATAAATATTCATTTTTAAAACAAAGAAAAGCAAAATTGCTTTATAATACAAACCCCATTGATGATCCGATTGACAAAATTTGTCAAAATCTGTAGCAAAATGCAAATTTAGGCGAACACTGCAACAATTTGGAAAACCTATAAATCAGTCCTCCTAAAATAAGTTTGCATAACCATGGGGAAATCCTGTTCCGTCCGTTCTCTTCTACAGCACAGGCCTGGAGTGATTTACAGTGTCAAGAAAAGAGAAATTAACAAATATAATTTATGAATTTTGTTTTTCTCTAGCTTAGAATATTATTTTTTGGCAAAAGCATTAATTTTAAAATTATATTTTTCTGCAGGTGGACACTCCACAGTTTTAGATAAATAGGAACGGGGTGCTCTGCATGTACCTTGGCATAAATCAACACTTTTTTGCAAAGGGAAATCACTCTGTAGCCATTGCCATAACTTGAAACTCCCATATTTAGAAATTCAAATACCAAAACATGTTTCTATTCCCTAATAATCTTTGAGCTAGTGGGCAGTGGTAGGGGGGTGTAAGCCTACTAATCCTATTGTCGTCAATGGTTGTATCAGTTCATCTGATTGGCTACTGTCGTCAATGGCTACTGTCGTCAATGGTTGTATCAGTTCATCTGATTGGCTACTGTCGCCAATGGTTGTATCAGTTCATCTGATTGGCTACAGTCATCTGATTGGCTACTGTCGTCAATGGTTGTATCATTTGTTCTGATAGGTTACTGTCTTCAATTGCTGTATCAGTTGTTCTGATTCGTAGCTATTTTTCAGGTTTGTAATGGCAGCTCGTATTGGCGATCAAACATTCCCAAGTGTGGAGAAAAATAGTAAGAAAGAAGCAAGAACTGAGGCAGCTGATGTGGCTTTGAGAACCCTGATTGCCCAGGGGGAATATGTCACATCTGGGGCGAAACAGACACCCACTGCACAGGTAAGATGTGACTGGCTACAATAATTCCCTAAATATGGTTGGGCAGTGGTAGTCAGGGATATAGATATATTACTCATATATCCATAATTGCTACCTACATGTATGCCATGGACCACTAATAATATAATTTAATGGGGTTGGTCAGTCGTCAAAAGGGGAGATAAATTTGTCCTCATGTGACCGAAACTGTCACCTATACCATCGACTAGCAATAGCATGGTATGAAAATGCAATTAAATGGAAAGGTTAGGTAATGACATAGGTGGCTCCCGAGTTATATGAGTGACAGATTTATCTCCCTTTTTAGCTACTGGCTAACCCCATTGGATGAGGCTACATGGTTCTTTAATTCTTGCCTCTCTCTGACTAAGTGCAGTATAGTTGAAGTATACTTATTAATCAAACAAATCAGAAGATGTCATACTGTATATACAAAAAACTGCCCGACCAATAATTTCCCAAGAGAAATCTTTATCCATTTTGTGCTTCTTTTAGAGTGGCTATTTACTTTAAGAATACACAGCCTTCAGACAAGTGAAATGCCCTTGAGTACGACCAATCAATCAGCCAATCACAGAACTTTATACTACTTTTCTCGTAAGAACGGCTGTTTTTTTTTATAAAGTTTCTAACTTATGATTTTTTCCCTGATAGGTTCAACCTAGCAAAGTTGCCAGTGTTGCCATGCCAACAGGTGGTCAGGATAATTGTGTTGCGTTGAACATAGAAAGTTTCGCAGCTATAAATAAAAACCCAGTGAGTGCCCTGATGGAATACGCACAACAACGACAACAGAAGGCCACAATTGAAGTTTTATCTCAGAGTGGACCTGCCCATTCCTTAAAGTAAGACAGCCTTTTTAAATAATGTCATTAAATTCTTAAATTTTCACATGTCATTTGCTTAAAAATATAAAATATAAATATAAAAAGATATATTTATGCCAGAACAATAATAATATTGATAAAGAAAGAGAAAAAAGATGCTATCTTCGCATTGCCAGTGTTTCACATAGAGAATGATTGGTTGTGTTGTACTCTGAGTATAAAATCAGTTCATACCAGCCACAGGCAACCATTTTGTTCGTTTCTTTTCTTCATCCATATGAGTGAAAGAACCTGGAGTATGGCGTTAAACCGCAATCAAACAAATACGCCATCAAATTAAACCCTCGGAAGAACATTCCAAACCTATAGTACAGGTGCATCAATTCTTTGTTCAGGATTGACATCTCAGACAAGACTAGCCATTTTCGTTCAGATTTCAGTATTTCCTATATATGTCAACTTGGTTTATAAGAATTTTATTCATGATGAGATACGCCCTCTGGCTAAGGGCGATTTGTTTGAAGAGTATCAATGCTGTCCTTACTTAATAGCACTGGAGGAACATTAGCTTTCCAACATTATGGAAACGCTTCACATCTTAGTTGTGCTAGTGTCAATTGTTGTGGGAATACACCGGCATCATAGGGAAATACCCTTAAGCAGGGTATAAAACACCAATCAATCAATCATGCATAATGAGATACAATTAAAACTAAATAGCATGTCTTTTGTCTCTCTTTTAGCCATTCAGTACAAACATTGGTTCAAATTATAGATGCGGGTGGTTGGAGGGAGCTTCATGGTGCCCTGGTGCTCTCAGAGCTAAAGGGGAACAGGAAGTCGATCTGTTTGTGGTGTCTGTATTGCGTCCTGTATTTGTCCCGTCTTGTATTTGTTTGTTGCCAGTGGTGTCGAGGGTGGTTTCCGTCACCCATTGGGCTGGCACGTCGTCATATAAGTGAAATACAATTGAGTACGACGTTAAAAGCCAATCAAACAAACAATCATTTAAAGTCGGAAAACCAGTCATATAGGCTACAACAAAGCAAAACTAACTCACAAAACTATATGTTACTATACCCTGTAACATGCCAATAACTGAGTGCATAGTCGTATGTTGTTTCTATTACATTGCACATTATAAAAGTAGTCATTTCAATTACAGCACGTACACAATTGTTTGTCGGGGATAAAAAATAATCATCCCAAGGCAAGGCTGAAAAGAAGATCGTCGCATTAAGCCTCTCTTCCTCCCATACCTTGCCTTAATAGACTGCAAACCCTGAGTAAACTAGAGTATACAACAGATACTCTCGGATGACATCTCTTTACCGCGCCCAATCAGATTGAAAGTGGCGGCCTAAACACAGGATGTTACCGTAACAATAAGATTACGTTTGACGATCTGATCAAAGACTTTGGAATGAAAAAAAAATGGACGAAAAACTTCAAATATAGATAACGTGTAAGTAGGCCTATACACAAATAAACATTAAATACTTGCCATCTTAATGTAAGTTTAGTTTCATTTTGAAAAAAAAAATTATATTATATGGTTTATTATTTTCATATAAGTACATATACAAGAGGGCACCAAAATATTTTAAGCGCTTATGTTGTTTTTAATCCGACCTTGCATAGAGTGACACTGTCGGTCCACATTATAAATTTTATGTTATTTCAAGCACATGCGTTTTATATATTTTTCTCTAAATTTAAAAGCTGTAAGCTTTTCGCCTAATTCACCCGTTTCCAAGCATTGTAGTTAAAGTTACCGGGTAAGTTAATTACCGATATTTAAAAGGAAGTGTGATCATGTTGAATTCGAATGATTTCTCTGAATTTATACAAGCTACAAGCTATGTATCTGTAGATAATTTTTATTCCCAAATGTGAGTATGTTTATTTAATTTTCCAAAAATTTCACCTTTTATAAATCGTATCGGTAGTAACATTTTGTGAATTAAAACTTAATTTTAGAAATACCGGGTCACCGTGAAGCTGAGTTTTATTCAAATAGGCTACCAAACGATTCAAACCAGCAAAAACACAAAATAATAATGATCAACTTAAGCCGATAAAAGAATATTGAATTTTTTTTTTTTACTTTTTATTTTTAGTCTACATTAAAAATCAACTTCGTGGCTGGTGTGTAAGCATTACCTCCCCTGATTGGCTCTTCTCTCTGTTGAGGTAGAATCTTACCAATCAAAATGGCAAACGTCAAAAATCTTGTTTTGCATTTGCCGCTGTTTTCTGTGTTATTTTATGGTTTATCGTGGGACCTCATTAATCTCAGGGTTGGATGGGAGACGTATGGAGGAAAATTCAAATTTCTAACTTTTTGGGACCAAGTAGGTTTGAGTTTCTCGCTCGATAACTTAAATGCATGGGTTGTAATCTTATGCCGGTTTGGCGTCCAATAATTTTGTGGTCTGTGTGACACTTAGTCCTAGCGGCTCAGACGATAGTTTTTTAGTTATTCTCTGATGGGCAAAGTTTTCGCCGTCAGGCATTATCAAAAACAAAACGTCAGGGCCACTCGGACTATGTGACACTTATCTTGTCACATCTAAGTACATGTACTAAACTTCGAACGGACTTTGACCCGTCATCGTATTAGTATTGCATACGCTATTTAATGACGGCACCTGGATCTACATCGTTTCCGACAACAAAAGCACGCAAACCTGTTTTATATTTACATTCACTGACACTTTGGGTAGAGTTTTCTCATGATGTGAGCCCATGTCCATGGTTTGTTTCTTTACCTTTATAAAAAAAAAAATGCATTTATATATTTTTAATTAGAGAAAGAAAAATTTGCTTGTAGTAGTCTATATATATATATTGATCCAGGCACCGTCACCACATAGCGAATGCAATACCGACGTAACAGCTTCATCATAAAATGTCTTGTGGATTGAGATATGTTATCTAAACTACACAGAAAGCAAATCTTTTGAAACGGAATCAATGTGAAAAACATCTATCGATAAATGTAAAGCTTTCATTTTACCTGCACTCATCAATTTCCACCTGCATATATAATACAAAACTTTCTCTAACAGTCAACTATCGAAGTTCTCATGCCATCGTGTTACCTAATTCCCATTTGCCTTTGTTGCTTTACAACCATCTGATCTGGCATATTTATAAGGTCAAGTCCCTAGGTCAGAATCTGTTTCTCCAACAAAGGACCTTGGGAATCGGGTGCACAAAATATCAAACTACATAGAAATGGGCTATCATGGCTGACCTAATTTTATGCAGAAATATTTTACTTTCGTTTTAGCTAAAAGTCCATTAACCATATAGGATGTTCTCTTAAGCCAACATTTCTAACAAACCATTAACCAGCCCTAATGTTAACAGACTTGTCACTGTACGACTAAATGTCCAATTGTATCCAAATCTGAGGCACAGAACAACAGTACTACTTTTTTAAGATTTTAAAGGCCCTTGTAATTTAAATTGGAGTTTATGTTTGAAAAATAATAAAATCAAAATTGTAAATATGTGAACGCTAGCGTACATACATGTACATGTATACAGTATCACCTTTTTAAGTACATACTTATTCTCAAAAGTCCTCAACATCAATCTAATAGGAGGGTGACTGGAGGGAACTTCCTGTTGTACTGGTGCTCTCCGAGCTGAGAACCAATGGAAAGTCAATCTGTTTTTTAATTGGTGTTTCATACGGTACTAAAAGGGTATTTTAGTTCTATCAGTATGATGATCGATTCTCCATTTCGCACACTACCATATTTGTATGATGGAAAATGGAGAGGAAATCTCTTAAAAAACGACCTCCACAATTGCTGAAGCCACATCGTGTGACTGGCTCATTATACCTGAGGTTGGCAGACTAACTCACTCCCATTACAGGGTACATGATCAAAGAAGGATCTGTAGGCAGACACTCTGGTGATGGAAATTTTGTGATTGTGCTGCTTTGTTATTGTGTCTTGCCAGTAACATCTACATGTACATGTAGGTGATTTCCATTTCCCATTGTGTTTGCACAGTGCATATTTGAGTACAGCTTCAAATCCCAGGTTTCATCCCGGTTTTCCACCGTAATAAGGCAAGGAACAGTTGAAGTGGACAATCCGTTGTCATATAAATGAAATACCCTTGAGTACGACGTTAAACCCCAATCAAACAAACAAAACAATCAAATCCCAGACAAAACAAAACTTAGACAGTTTTATTAAATTTGTAGAATTCAGATGAACTCAATTTTTTGATGTACAGGTTTAATATTGAAGCTCTGATGCTTTCAGTGAGAGCTAAGAGTAAATACAGATGATCGTTGTGGCGTGTATGTTTTGTGTGTTGTGACTGTACAGGCTTTTCATTGTGTGTTTCCATCGACTTCTGGGGTTGTTTCTTTTGCCAACTTTTGATCTGTTATTTTGAAATCAACCATTTGATCAATTATTCTTATTAAACATAGAAAGGTCACTCTGTATTGGTTGGTTATTGCCAGATTTTGATAGATAATCAATGATCACTGGCAGGGGCTTAGCCAGAGATCAAAAGTATATGGTGTCCAAAATGGTCATTTTGCTTCACTATTTATGTAACTGGGTGTCCAAGTTTCCCTATCTCTTGTATGTTAAAGTTTCTTAAAACAGGTTGTCCAAATGAGGCAATTGTTCACTTCAGGGTGTCCATTTGGATGGGTGGGCGGATGCCCAAGCCCTCGATCACTGGCATTTATTTCCATCCATGGGGCTGGCACATTTTTATGAGTAAAATAACCAGTAGTATATACGAGAGAAAACACCACCCAAACAAACACAAGTATTTGTTGTGATAATAAAATGACCTTGTGTAAATCTTTAGAGGGGAACTTTCTGACTTTCCTTCCATATAAGAAATTGTGCATTGTATGTGTATGTACCACATGGATTTAATAGTTTTTGTAATTATTTTTTAATTTCAGTGTCTGCAGACATTTTATTTTGGCCTGTGTGTGTTGAATGACCTCACTAGTAATGATGATGGCGTTGTTTCAAAGTTTAAACAAAGGTCAAGCTTACACGCCTTCACTGACAGGTTCTTGGCTTCCATTGCATTCCCCATGGGTACTGTAAGTATGAACATGCTTATAAATCATCTTTTTATTTTGGTTTGAATTTCTGGAGCTTTCTGTTGCCCTGGGGATGGTTGCTAGAAGCGCTATTAAATTTTATCCACTATTAGATGACGTCATGCCATGTTAAAGGTCTATCTTTAGTTCACTATAAGTGATTTAATCTGGTGTTGGCGACTTATCGTGAAGTCTTTCAAGCAACTAGCCCCTGATGCTCTCAGAACTAGCCAGCAACATGAAGCCAATCAGCGGTGGCCTCTAGGTTGCTCTAGCACAATATAAGTTCATACTTTTTCTTATTACCTGTTGCAATATGACCTATTATTGTCCTGTTTCTTTCCTGTCTTTGTGGCCTTGGTGTCTACCATGCCTTCCTTTTATCATTTAGAAATATCATCTTTTTATGTAGTAGTGTTTTTCTATTAAAGAATCAAACTGTTCCCTTTTACTCCAGTATAAATTTTATTTCAATTTACAAACCCCATTGATTGATGTTATAACAATGATCTAAAAGCAGAGATGTATTTCATGTAACTATACATATTCAATGTCCTAGTTTCATTGTTAACCTCATTGACTTAATACTGAGGTCATTTTTATTCAGTTTTTTAGACTAGCTCCCTCAATTTTACGGTTTCAAAAACACCACTTGGCCAAAGAGTCATAGAAAAGCCAGTTCAATTCAAAACTAAAACATATCTTGTTTAGAAGAATTATCTTTTACTTTGTAAATGTATAAAACCTGCCATTAAATAAGTTTTCTGTATTTCACTATTCTGGCGTATGGCATGTGGATATATCAGACCTGCCTACCCGGTGTATTCTGTATTTCACTATTCTGGCCTATGGCATGTGGATATATCGGACCTGCCTACCCGGTGTATTCTGTATTTCACTATTCTGGCCTATGGCATGTGGATATATCAGACCTGCCTACCTGGTGTATTCTGGTGTATACACAACATTTATGTTTAATAATAGGCCATTAAAATACACACAGAAATTAAACTTATATCCTATGCTGTAATACAAAAATACACATAATGTTTAAATGGAATTTTCTTACACATCAATTTATTATAGGGTAGGCAGGTAGGATATATAGTGGGGAGTCATTTTTAGCATTTTGACTCAAATTGTCTTTTACAGAAGTTGGTTAGAGGTATATGATGGATGCCTTTTTAATAGTGATACAAATATTTATTAACTTAACCTTTGGGATAAGTTTTCTCTTGACATATTAAAGGATTAGGATACAGTAGTTCTGTTGGCGAGAACAGAGCGAGCAGGGTCTTCCCATGGTCATGCAAATTTATTTATAATAGGAGAACTGATTTATAGGTTTCCCAAAATGTTTGCAGTGCATCTAAATTTGCATTTTGAAGATTTTGACAATTTTTTTCAATCCGATCATTGTAAACTTCATAAAATAAGCATGTTTTTCATAAATGCACATATATCATTATGTATTTAAAAAATCAGCAAAACAGTGGCAAATGGAAATCTTAGGTTAACTCACAAAATTTTACAGGACTGATTTTAAGGTTATGCCGTAAAAGATTACAGCACAGGCCTGGCTAAGGAGTTCTGCCCCTGATAATTGAGCATATTAATAAGAATAGATATTAATACACCACAAACTTGAATCGTTTTTTTTTTCGGGTGGTTGGAGGGAGCTTCATGTTGCCCTGGTGCTCTCAGAGCTAAAGGGGAACAGGAAGCCGATCTGTTTGACATGTGGTGTCTGTATTGCGTCCTGTTATTGTCCCATATTTGTCTCATTTTGCCTTTGTTTGTTGCCAGTGGTGTTTAGGGTGGTTTCATTCACCCATTGGGCTGGTACGTCATCTTATAAGTGAAATACCCTTGAGTACGACGTAAAACCCCAATCAAACAAACAAGCAAATGAATCGTCTTTTTTTATTTTATAAATTTATATAAATAATTACATTACAGGCCTTTTCATTCAAGTATGTTGTCCTATGATTAAACACAGATCACTCACCTCAAATCAGAAGGCCTGATTTATAATTTGCTAAAACTACAAATTTTAGTATATCTGCTCATTTTTGTTTCAGTTTGTTGTGGTGACATTCTGGGCTATATTTTATGTAGACAGAGAACTTGTATTCCCAGCTCATCTGGATGGGATAATACCTTCCTGGTTAAATCATATCATGGTAAGTCATGGTAACTGCTTCTAGAGAATAGGCTGGGCTTCAATGGTTAGGGGGCCCTCTGGCTAAGGGCAGTTTGTTTGAAGAGTAACAATGCTATCTTCACTTAGCACTGGAGGAAAATTAACTTTCCAACGTTCAGAAAATGCTTCACATCTCTATTATTGTTGGAATATACAACTGTCATATAAGTGAAATACCCTTCAGCACAGCGTAAAACACCAATCAATCAATCAATGGTTAGCGTGTCTTACTACTGATCCTCCTTCATTGTACCGCTCACAGAATCTAGTTCCACTGTTTACCTCCAGTATACAGTGAATGAGGGAGTCACATGCGATGGGTTTGGTAATCATCAGGGTAGTTTTAACAAGGGTTCATCTCAAGAGAGGACTGAGATAGAAATGGACAATATGTCATCATATAAGTGAAAAACCCTTGAGTTCAACATTAAACCCCAATCAAACAAACAAAGAACACACCCAGAGAATAGTTTATACATGTTCTCTGGGTTAAATTATACATGTATCATGTTAAATTTATCACACTGACCATGGAAATTTAATACTACTTTTTTAAAAACTTTTAATTTTAACTTTGTTTCCATAAATACGGTTGTTTAACCCATTAACCGGTGAAATATGGTCATTTACATGTATACAGTTTGAATTTGAAGATCTTTATACTGATCACTTAATCTCTAAACACAATTAGCGGGAAGTTCTAAACTGTTGGAGATCCTCTGGTTTAGGACAGTAATTTTGAAGATGATGTATTGGCCTTGCATCATTGCATGTTTGTAGGATTTTGTGACGTTATATGTTGACATCGGAAGTTGGGTTAGTAGACCGACAACACCAACTGCTAAACCGGGGACCTCTGCTCAATCATATTTCATTTATATGACAGTGAACTAATCAAACACTACATGTAGCTATTAACACCACTGACTCGTATATAAATGTAAATTTCTCCCAAACATAACATATAAGGTCACAAATTTCTCTCCAAATCCTACAAACATGCATGGTAAATGCATCATTTTCAAAATTACTGTCCTAAGCCAGATGGTTTCCAACAGTTGTGTTTGGGAGAAATGTACGTTTATACAGGAGTGGTGTTAGTTAGTATTAGATTACATCACCATCATATAAGTGAAATATGATTGAGCAGAGGTCCCTGTGGTTTATTGGTTAGCCTGTTGGTCTACTAACCCAACCTCGATGTCCTGTTCACAGGTTTGAGTCCATCCGTCTCCCATCAGGTCTTCATGTTGCCCTGGTGTATTTGTCCCGTCTGGTCTTTGTTTGTTGCCAGTGTGTCGAGGGTGGTTATCTTCATCCATTGGGCTGGCACGTCATCATATAAGTGAAATACCCTTGAGTACGATGTAAAACCCCAATCAAACAAACAATTAAAAATATGCTTGTCATAGTTTTTTATTGAAGCTTCACCTACACACTCTGAAAACCATATGGGAGATGGGTTGGTTTTCTTGCAGGTTTCCATAGTTATCAGTATGGCATAGTAAGAAGTTGTCCTATAGATGAGATCAGATGCCAATCAAACAAACATATTAAAATATGTTTATTAAATAGAAAGTAGTGTAGACCTGGCTGGATTTGAGGAAGTATTAGTTTCTTACAAGTCAAAAACAGTTTAAAACTTTGTGTATTAATGTTTAAAGCATTTAGGGTCCAATACCTTGAAAATAATCAATACCTTAATAGTAAAATCCACTACAGTTAACCAAAAACACAAATGAGAGGGGAGGGGTTGTGTTCTTCGTGCTGATCATGATTATTTAACTAATATTCTCTCATCTTGATGGGATGTTTTATTTTAAGACCTGTTGTTGTTTTGGTGTTCTCAGGGAATTTCATTTGTTTATTATAGCCTTTTTTGTCTCTATTAGCTCAATGGAAGCCTATGTGACAAGCAGTGTCAAATATTCCTGTATGAAATCAATCAAATTCAGTTAGACAGACAAGAAGTAGGCCAGTAGCAGTTGGTTATTGAGATTTCTCCGTTTCACTGGTTGTATTTGTTGGGCTCACTATTGGCATCAGCTGGTGTCATGGGTAGCGAGGCATACAGAGACTGTCCCGTAGATCGCACATCGGCTGGCTATGACTGATGTCAACCTCAGCCTCATCTAGCCAACTGTCTCATTGCACATCAGCCATTCAGCCTTAAGCTCCACTCATCCACACACCCGCTGTATGATTATGAGAGTACATCTGTTGTCACAGGCCAGGAAGAATGGGCAAGCATTTGCCACCTTTAGCCTGGCTATCTTCTCTGGCTGTTTGCCTGCAGACACCAAATGGGAATATTGTAAAGAGATCGATTTGATAGAGTAGCTCGTCTCATCTCACAATTCACGGGTCAACTTGATTTTGCCTGCATTGATTCTAGCTAAGTCTGTGGACCTCTGTCTTGGCGTCTTTCTGAGACTATATATCTGACTGAGTAACCATGCTGTACTCTTCATGCACAGTGTCTTTCAGTGATCCTTTTGGGAGTCGCGTTGTAACACCTCAGATGTGATTGGACACAAGGACTAAATATCTTCCCCGGGCAAAGCTCCAGGCGAATCTCTGAATTCATTGCTGACCGTTTATTCCCCAATTTGGTTTGGTCTTCGTTTGTCGCCACTGCCAGTATGTCCCAATGCTTCCAGTGTCATTTCATTTGTAGGGTGATTCGGTGATTTTATGCATGCAATGAAGGCAGACTACTAATTCTTATAGAAATAGCCTAGTCTATGCTTGATATTAGATGTAACGGTTTACAAGTGAAAACGTTCATAGGCCTGAAACACATGTGTTTTGAAGAGCAGTCATATACTGATATGTATGTGTCCATTTCTTGCATCCAGTCAGAAGAGATGGTGTTATGGTTAAGTAATCAAGCCACTGAGACAGGGAAAGGTTCTAAATTCTGCCTCAGGGACCACCTCCTGTGATTTATCGGTGGCTATTGAAAGGGAGAAGTGTGGAAAACTTACAACCTCAGTCAGCCTGTTTATCTTGTGTACCAGTGAATCCTGTGTACAAAGATAGAAAGTGTGAATTTTGCTTTCATGTGAGTTCTCTAGAAGACAAGCAATACAAGTACCATCTGGATTGACATACTTCTATTAACTGGGCTTCATTCTCGTTTTGAGAGTAGTTAACTGGCGGGTTCCTCTTGTTCTACATGGGTGAATTAACAATACTTGGACTGCAAGGAATGATTTCATATTAAGATCTGTGTAGCATTGGACCCCTTGTCTGCATTCACTTGACAAGTTTCTGTGGGATTTGTTTAAGTGTATTTATGCATGGAAGTTGCAACCTTTGTGTGTACAATTCATTAAAATTGTTCTTCACCTATGTGCCTGTTCTTATCTGGTTGAAGTGGTCCAAAGAAGCACTGTCTCATCATGGGCAATGTCAGCGTAAGTAGATCAGCTACTCCGATTACTCCTCCTCTATTTGACAGCTTTATCTAACTGGGAAATCTGAGATATATGTAAATATAGAGATTTCTGATTGATTTAGTACAGCACTTGTTCCATGCATTTACATGTATTGATGGGTGAATTGGTATGCCTTGAATGCAAATGTGTTGTACTTAAGTGAATTTTAGGACGGTACAATATAAGTATGGTTAAAAGCAATTCTGATTCGTGATGTTAACTCTTTATATTTATTCCAAGATTGTCAAGATTGTCAAACGTATCTTGAAATTCCCAAGTGCCATTTGCACAGTGTTGGCATATTATTTGGGCACCTGCCAATTATTCCTAGTACATTTACACCAATTTGATGAATGGTTGAAACTTAGCAATGTGTTAGTATTGTTTGTTGGTTATAGTGTCATATAGAAATTTAAGCCAATTGTTAGTATTAAAAGCTATTAAGTATCATCCATGTGACCACCAATGAATTCTTTGCCAAGCGATCCAAAAAGCAAATGAAATGCTTTACTATCTATACCGAAATGGAAAATTAAACTGAGCTTTGTAGATGAGCAACAGCTCTTTAGATATGGTTTCAGTCATGTACATGTATTCCAAGCTCAAAGAGTTATAAATAGTAACATTTTTCTAAGAAAAACTTAAAAATTATGAGTAGAAGATATTTATTGTACTGTTACATGTAAGTGACAGTCCAATAGATTTCAAAAAGGGGGTTGCCTTACAATGGAACCCTGTCCAATAGGCTTCAACATTAATGTTAGTCTGTTCCAGAATGTAAATCCAGCTAATGATATTGTTGTTGACTATTTAACTTTCTTCTTATAATGCCCTACTCATGCATTTATTAGATGCCTCTACAGCAAGTTATTTGAAATACCTACATCCACCATACATGTAGGTCCAATAGTACAATAAATTTATATCATAATTCATTATTAAGTATGGTCACCTGACATGACCTACACTAATCCATATTTATCAGCATTCATCGTAAGTATGACAGTTTACCCCAATCAAACATACAGACTGAGTGTTCATTCAAAAACACAGATGCACAATGCCAGCTTGTTTTAAGGTTTTGACAAAGGTATTCATTCATTCTGACAAGGTTGCGTTGTTAAATTCTACAAGCTAAGTGAACTAGGTTGCAGTATTTAACATTTTAATACTTACTCAAGGACACTTTTTGGTGTTCACATGGTCTGGATTTCTGAAAAAAGAATTAACACAGTAAATTAATAAGTTTTAGTTTGTTCCTCTAACAAGCCTGTAATAAGCTGCATTAACATTTTCTCACCTATGTAAATGCAACTTGTTTTGAGGAATAAACTCTGTTTGGTCATTGTGACTGAAATTCCCTTCATCAGTAGTCTTGCTGCCTTGTGATTAGCTATACTCCAGCTAAAAGGTGAGGGTTAATTAGAAGGTTGAAAGAAATTGTTGGCTTCATTGTAATCAACTTCAGGAGCCATAAAAATTGTCTGGAATTCCAATCAGCCAGCTTTACAGTGTCTCACCTTCACATGGATTGATGCACTCAAAAGATTTCAATTTTCACCTGTACATAATTGTTTTTATTGGTGTCAACCCTGTCAATGGGCTTGAATTTCTATCCCTGCTATAAGGGTTTTAACACGATATTTAGAAAATGCAGATAAAAAATTGAACACTATTTAATTCATCATTTCTGTTAAATATATTTGCACCTTTTTATCTTGAATTGCTAACTTTTGTTGCTATTTGAATTTAGCTATACAAAAAATACTCTGTTTATTGTATTAAGAACTTCTTTGACCTTTTTTGGGGGGTATATTTATAAGCCTACAGAAGTAGACATTAGTATGAGCATTAAGTCATGCTATTAACAATCTCAGAATGATTGCAGCAATGAATCCTGTTTGTACTGACTAACCGTATTCCATTCACTTAAAATCAGTTTCAGGAGCAAATTAAACTTGCCTGGATTTCAATCAGCCAGTCTTACCCTGTCTACCCACTCTCGTATCTTTTAATTCAATTCTAATTGACAGTGGCCAGTCTTTGGCCTTTTGCTGAATCCTGAGATAGAACAGCCTGATCTGATTTTGTTGAATATCTCATGCTGAACTGGTCACTAAATGTTTTCCATACATTTCAGGATAAGTACATATGCATACAGATAATATGTCAGATTAAATCCAGATTTTGAGGTTTCTCTTTGAACATATATGGAGATGTTGTTTGATTTTTCAGATAGGTGGATGAATTATGGGGTCAGTTTATTTTTCAACTAGCTCCAAAGCGGAAAAAGATTTAAACTTATGGGGGTACTTTTTTATCCCAACTTCTTCTTCAAAGTAAAAAAAGAACCACACAAAACAAAACAATATTTTTAAAAATTCAGATTGTACAAGAATTATTAAGTTTGTCCAAGATAAAGATTGCTTTTTTTTTGGTCCACAACAAGTCCAATACCTATAACTAAGCTTTAAACAGACTTTCTATGGCATGCCAAAAAAAAATAAAAAATCTAGGCTTTTTAACCCAAGAAGTGATTTGAATATATCTTTTGAATCTCTCTGTCAAGGGCTTGATCAGCTTGTCAGAAATCTGTACAGTGATTGGATCCGTTTTGTTCTTGGCTGGCCACTGATGATGATTGTCATTGACAGAAAGTAGCTAGTGGTTTGAGAGAAGTGTCTGAGAGGTGGAGTAATTACTATCCAATATACATGTGATATAGTTGACAGTTATTGATGAGAAATCAATGTGTCCTTTGCTTACTTTCAATACGACCACTTTCCTCCGCTGTACAGCCTAACTACCATCTCCATTAACTGTTAATTCTATCAAAGTAAGAGTGTCCACAAAATATCCAGTTAATCACTTGATAACAGGAGTTTGTCTGCATTAATTTAATGTTTGCATGTGATGCCAGTCAGTTGAACTTCCCATT
>JAQQZZ010153137.1:0-12467 GCA_030265115.1 Mopalia vespertina | reverse complement strand
GTTGCGCGGCTAGTATTGGTATGTGATGCATATCAACCTGTAGAGTTTCATCTGTTGCGCGTCAGGGAAAAAAGAAACAAATAGTAGCACTAATAGGCGATTTTACAGGAGACTAAACGTACGCGACTAAATAAAAGAAACAGACTATAAGAGTTTAATTTGAATGAATAGAGGAGTAATACGAATTGTGATGATCCTCACCTAGCCCGTTGATATGAAGGCGATACAGGGACAGCTGATGCAAGGTCTTGTTACGCCCGTAAGGCTAAAAATATTATGGCTTTTACTTTGCGTAAACCATTGAAAGATTATGACGGTGGAACAAAATAAGTCCATTTTCTAATAATTACTGATAGTTAAAGTTGAGCCTTTAAATTATTTTTTCTGCGGACATATTAATAAAGGCATTGACAAAGCGTTGGAGATAAATAGGATTATCATGGGTAGTTTCATTGACGAATGACTTAAACGGGTATGATTTTGAAATATCTTACTATAAACTTTGGTGGTTATTTAAAGTAGGATTACCACTTGATGGTAGATCAAATCTAGACTGATAAGACAATCTTTAAATGTTTATTTCTAACACTTCAGGTTTTGACAAACTCAACGCAGAAGCCCCGAAAACACACCGTATTTGTTCTATCGACATGAATCAAATTTATAATAAGTTTTACATTTATTAAAGGATCTTCGTCAAATTTACATATTTGTAATCCTGACTATCCAATGTTTTCACAAATAAATGAATACATCTATTTTACCTTTATTTGGGGTCCGAATGGGCTTAGAAAAATACCAGCGGCAGAATGAGAAGCGGGTTAACCGTCGTCATAAAAAACGAAATAAGCTTGAGTTCGACGCTGAACATCGACCAAACAAACACACTCTCGTATCTAGGCCAGTATTTGCTTTACAGTGTAAATGCTATCTGTCACAGAATTGACTGGCAACACAGTGGCTAAATGGTGAGAAATGTTTTAGTGGCTAATCTTCAACTTGTAACATCCAGTCCAGGTGAAACTTTGCAAATATTAGTAAACAAATTAATTGGAATTGTCATATTTTAATATAAAAACAGTAAACCAGCTATTTATCGTGAAATACAGAACATTCCTGTCCAAACTCATATCCTAACTATAAAAACCAGAGGTCGAAATATCATAAGAGGATTTATGTCCCCATTGTCTGTGTTATACTCACACTGAAAAGTCAGGATTCAATAGAGGCGGAAATCTATAACATACAGTAGCCAAGAGACTGAAAGGCTTTTAGTTCCGAATCTAATGAGATTTCTTAGCAGACAATGGATCAAATTGTTCACGCCCTTGGGGAATTTGTGTCACGCATTTAATTTCCAGACATATATATACAGCCCCGGAATTTCGTTATAGTGTTAGGACTACGTGTTGCGCTTGTGTGTACTATAATATTCGTACGCAATGTAGCAAATGATAAGCCGAAACCTGATGACCGTGTAACGTGTCGTTACAAACATACAGAGTAAAGAATATGGCTTTAATAGCTGTATTCCAGAGAGAACAAGACGTCTTTGATTGCTTGATTAGGATTTAACACCGAACTTAAGGTTATTTCACTGACATGACGATATGCCAGCCTAATTAACAGATTAGCTCTATGTTGCTCTTTAGCTCAGAGACCACCAGGGCAAAAATGAAGCTCCTTCCCAACCATATTCCTCAGACAAAGAAAAACAAAACAGCCTGCTATAAATACATGCATTTATCATCTGGTAGTGTGATTTATCTATATTCACAGAGGAAACAACCGGTATAGGAATGTCGTGCGATGTTTTATCTTTTTAACGGACAAAAACGCAGACAAAAACCATGTCTGTATAGGCAGATCTCTCTTCCAGCAAAAAAATCACAAATGGCAGCGCTAGAAAACGTCTCGTTAAAGAACTCATCGATAAAAACATACCTCCAACCGACATAACTTAAATGTCTGGACACCGCAACGTACAATCCGTCAACGCTTACAGATCCATTTCTGAAAATCAACATCGACAGATATCCAGTATTGTGAACACGACTTTTGCTAAAATTTCACAAATTCCACCCGAACCATAGACCAACATAACACGCTGTTGTGGCTTCCCAACAAGTTACGTCCACATCTAGATCTGACATCGCTCCTATGTTTGCAGGTCCTATCTCAGTCTTCATGTTAATATTCCCTACAATACAAAGCCTATGGCACCCATCCGACGACGTGTGCGTGTCATAGAATCACCATCAGAGTCGTCATTTGAGATAGCACTACTGTTCTCTTTTTGCCTTTATGTGCAATGCCCTTCCGTTCAGTTCAAATTTCACAGAACTTTGGCTCACGTGCAGAGAGAGCGCAAAGTTCTTCGCATAGTTCAATACGTTGGACAATGTTTAAATGTCTTTAATGATTTTCGTTAATAATCCGAGTAAACTATTATATCTTGAATTGAATAAAAAATAGTTTTATGTACTTTTTATAAATATTTTTCAGTGAAATCAAGATTAAATTTGGCCTGCACTATTTACTGTTGCGCGCTTGTTGACCACCCTGACGGGCGCTTTACTGACAGAGATGTGTATTTATCATTGTGGGTTTCTTAAATCTTTCTTCATTGAAGCGAACACTATACTATTTTCTTATTGCAGTTATTACGAAACTGCAATTTATGGGATAAATAGAAAAGTTCGGAATAAATAAAATAAAAATTACTACCCTCGTTTCTTACATTTGACATCTTTCATTGGAGAACCTTTATATATATATATTTTAAGACAAGCACATATTCATTTCTCTTCATTGAAAAAATATATATATATTTATTTTAAAAATTTATTGTCAAATGATATTTATTCCATTGATACCAATGATTAATTGGTTAATCAATAGCTTTAAGCGTTCCGGACACCAATACGTTTTTTCAGACGTAAAGACAAATTACGTTATTGTGCCCGATGAAATGACTTGAAAATACATTTGTAGCGAGTAAAAAAAAAATAATTTGTCGTACGACAAATTGTTATCCCATGTCAATGCAATATGACCCATACGAATCAACCAAGTCTTGATACATATATGTAAACAGTAAATGTAATTACCTTTTAAACGCAAACATCCCAGTCCTCGTGATATCTGTACGTTGGTCGGGTTGTTGAAGGTCTCATTTACTGTAAACCATTGTTGAACGACGTCACGTCACAATTGAGTTTCTTTGTGACGTTACGAAATTTAGCCTGGATTTTCTTTTAAACAAATCATCGATTCTTGTTGTAAAGGACTCGTAACGCCTTAACTTCTTTGTTACGTAACGTCACGGAAAGAGCCGACCGATGCCAATTACTACGCTGCTGCTGTAGACTAGGACCGGAACCACGTGATAACGTTGGTCGCTTAGATACCTCTGTATTGCTTATGGTATTGCTTACTTATGTACTGTAAGTCCTGTCTAAAATCATTGAGACTTTATATTGCTCAAAGAGAGTGTTAAATAGGTGAAGGAGACACACAAGCTAAAGAGACCAAGCAGTCAAGTCTGAAGCAGTCTGGTAAGCGTACAGTCCCTTGTATTGAGCAGGGATTGTTTTGCTTTAAGTGTAACACTCAACAGTAGAGTTTTAATGGTTTGCTCAAGTATTAATGACGTCAAGTTCAATAAGTTTACGGGACATTTTATTGCTTTATTATTATCAATACCTGAATGTAGTCTAAATGGAATGCCGCGTAAAAAGAATACAGTTGTTACATGTATATACACCAAACCGATCTCCACTTTCCATTTATGAGCACAGCTATTAACGTTAATCGATATCAAATAAATTGTCAACATCCCCCGTCTCGTAGTGTTGATATAGTCTCACCACGGTAGACGGCACTGTTTGACGCTCTCTCTTAATAATCGCATTGTCTGGTAATAGTACATAGAGAGACACTCAATCCAGTTTGCAGCTATAATTAAACGTAGATACTCATGGGTAAATTTAAAACCTTTACAAATTAATTTCTTTTAGACAGCGTTTACAATGACGTCGGCGCCGGGCGGAGAAGACCCCGCGCCAATTGTATATGGACCTTTCCGGAGACGTAAGTTTTAGTTTCATTTGACAAGTGTTCTATCATATTTTTTTATTTATATTGAACAGCTATCTACTCTAGTCGGAGACCGATACATTTCAATTGTTTAGTTTTCTGTTTTTGAGACTGTTTAGAAATGGACGTTTATAAAACAAAATGGATATTGTCTATTTTTGTATAAAATCCTTAACATGTTTCAACCATAACTATTTAGGTACGTTATATTTCGCATACACATGTGCATTTTCCGATTATTTCCACTGCAGAGAGTCTCTATGCTGATCACGGAGACTGTGGCGAAGGAAGAAGGCACGAAGAAGTTAATCATGGTGAGTCTTCCCCCCCACGTAGTAAATATCAAAAAAGGTATTAATTAGTGCTGACGAATTTATTTATGACACTCAATCTACCAATAATTTAATTTTAAAGCTCATTGCTAGTTCAAGAATCACGTACTACTCTTTATCAAAAAAATAAGTAAATTGACAGATATTTTAATAAGAATTCATTGCAAGCACTGTATCTTGGTTATTACTTTGTATATACATTTGTGAAGATACGCACGTTTGCTGCCGATTTATATTTTATATTAAAAAAAAGTTAAATTAACCAATTTTCAATAAATTTATTTTAGCTGCACGTGTTGGAGACCGTGGAGATGTTTTCGACGAACAAACCGTACCAGGTAATAATGTACTATTGTATATGAAAATGATTAACCCTCGGTCAGCTTTAGGTCTACATCCTTGCGTCAAACTATGCTTTATGAAGGCCTATCTAATATGTTTCCGTAGATAACAGAGATGCCTTGGGCAAATTACAATAACAGATTTTTTCAAGTCTATTGTTTAAAGAAATCAGAGCAATAATAAAAGCCTTCTGTGTTTTTTTTGTGGATTGGCCTTGCTGTGCAGAGGACACACATAAATGTCCACTGGTTCTATCCAAATCAACAGTGAGTAATGCTTTGATTAAAAATTGCCAATAAAACCTTTTCACATAACTATCTTTCCAAACAGAGGAATTCTTTTACTCAACTTGTATGTACATAATGTGCTTTAAAAGTCATATTAGGTGATGCGTGAGGCTGTGGTGAACAATTTCTGTAATTTATATAAGTTATTTATTTTATCCGAATGTTGATGTGGACACTAATATATGTAGATATAGCACACGAACAGTAATATAACGTTAACTTCTTTTAACATTTCCTTGTATACATTTTATTTTTTAAGGCGATGACACCCTCGCAGCTGAGGATTCAGCTGGCGAGGAAACTGGAGCATGTTCAAGGGTAACTATCCCATACACTTAGTTACAAATCTAATTTTAACATTTCCTTTCGTTTTCCCTTATTGTTTACCACTTAAATCATCTTTACCCGGTACACAGGACTTTATCTAAACTGTACATGACCTTATAATGTCACTTTGTGTCATAACAAGTTCTTTGGGGAATACAAACTGAAAAACATGAATACGATATTAATCTGATATTCAAACAAAGATAAAGGAACCATGACCAGATGGAACCGGAACGACAAAAGTCATTTATTTATTTTCTGGTGTTTACCATAAATTATGCTATTAATTCGACAATATTGTTTCTTTGTGTTTATATATTGTTGTGAATTTATATAGGATCTCCAAAGATCCAAATAAAATCAGGAAAAAAAAAACAATTGACAATATTGAAAGACTTTGTTTGATTTTTCCCCACCAGATTCGTGATGTGTTCACAAAGTGTTGTAACACTGATACATCCAGTATAGACGGTGCTGAACCGAACAACGAGAAGGGAGTAAGTGCGTTAAGTGTTTGCGATAACAATACATGTTATTCCTGGTTCCCTTCATGCATTGTGTGTTGGTGTAAGCTGTAAGCGTGCTGTGTAACTTGTCCTGTGGCAAAATATAAAGTTGTTCTATAACACCTGAAAATAAATTTCATAAAACAATGCACCAAGCTACTCAAACAGATAAACTTAACTTAAACAAATAGATATATATTTCTCAAAAGTAATCGCACAACCTATGAATCATCTCATGTTCTAGATAAACTCCAAGAAGCAAGTTTCTAAATAGAAATAATTCTTCATATATATTGATTTATTCCTACAATGATTAGCGGATTAATTGATATATATAGGCAAGCAAATATTTCTCTCTTCATTTATTCAAAATATATATATATGCCAGAACCAGGCTTTCGCATTTACTCAAGCAAAAACCAATTGTGAGTAATATCTAGATCAAAAAGATGCTAATTTAGCGTCCCTGTGTCCGTGCTTCGTGAAGAGGGAAAATCGCCGTCTTCACTGGGTAAGTATTCGGGAATCACTCTGCGGTGAACCTCTGTAGCTCGGTCAATATAATGTTTGGGCCTGTAACCCAAACGTCACGGGTTCGAATCCCTGTGGAGGCAAGCAAATTTTTAAATCCAGATTGTTTTAATCTGTTAAACGACTTCTGCGATCAGTTGCCCGACAGAAGTGTTCAACAACCTTTTCCCACACACGCACTGCAGATATGTGATTATGTTTACTGGCATTTATTTTGAGCACTGTATAAAAACCCCCGTCGTCTCCCTTGAATCTGACATTTATCTAATCTTTACAAATTGGAGTCTGGAAATGGGCATGCGCTGATCCGCAGTCTACAAAACGTCTTCAAAATGACTTTATACATCTTCATATCCTCTGTGCCAGTGTCTGTTTCAAATTGTATGTATATTTCCATAGTGTCTTCTCCTGGCTTTCATTTCCCAGCTCTTCTGGCTGTCGGTAAATTAGTAAGCCGGTCGTATGGCCTTATGTTTTTATGCCATCAAGGCGGCTGTATCGGAAATAATTATTGTTTCACGGACAATAATGTGCCGGGGGGTGGGCTATAGTCCTCTCATCCCCCTCTCCCCCTCACACCCTTTCCCGCTATTCGCATCAACGTGATTTTGTGTGTCGGCAGCTAATTTCTTGACCGAGTATGTATCTGTTTTTATATCCTCTAAAGTCTCTCTAATGTGATAACAGCAGTAAACGGAGCAGACGAGGCAACATCTGTAAACAACAGACGCATCCCATGTCCTCTTTCAGGGCTGCAGTCTACTTAGTCTCTATACGTGGACAACTTGGTTGCCTTTTCGCTTGTTGTTTTAAGACTTATCCAGACATGTCTGAACTACCTCGGCCATTTTCGTCCCGTAAATAACCTCTGATGGAGAGCTCATTTCAGTGGCTGTCCTAACGATATTGAATATTCATGAGCTACACCCACTGACCTATATAAAGACTGTTTGAAGACACATTAGAGTTTGCTCTGTTCCCATGCTGTTTTCTGTACTCGCGCTAAAATGTAGATGCCGGTCGTGGCTTACAAGTAGAGTGTGTATGTTCCTTTTATCCCTGGGTTCCTAATTTGTTCATAGTTAATTAACAGATCACTTGTCAGTTAGCTATCTCGGTATTCTAGTTATCAAGCAGATAACAAAACAAAGGTAACTCGCATGGATTTACTTTCATCATATGACTGAGTTACCCACGTGTTTATTGTTGACGTCTGAAGGCTATTCCTTAGTTGACATGATGACGTCATTGGAGCTACATCATTATTAAAATACTAACAGCGGACGAAATTTGAATTATTTGCAACAAGTCATACATAAAAAAGGTACAGTGTTTTGTTTAAATGAGATTTTTGCCCGAGAAACAGGCTTGTTTGATGTGTATTTTTTAAAATACAAATCCGCGGAGTAGTTCGGTTAATTTCCAGCCATGCGCACAAAACATCCGGCGAACATTACACGTTTTCGTGTAATAGTATTGCTTCCATGCACCTCCGAGATAACTGTACCGGTACGGAAAGTGTCGAAGGATGTTCCGACATGTTATCCAGAATTCGTAATGCGCAGAAAAACGTTTGTGATGCCACCATTTGGTAAACACTAACGAACAAAGAACACTTAATCCCTTTGAGATAGAGCTCTTAATTGTGCGACAAGGGCTCAGCTGTCCTTTGATGTTCTTTGATCAAGTCTGCTATTTTCAAAATCAATTGTTACTTCATAGACAAGAAGATCTATTGATGGATTATCAAACTCGGTAAGATTAATAAGTAATTTTGTCCGCTAATATTAAATATGCCTGTGTCTCTACTATGGCGTTTCGATGGACTTTACTATCGGTTCAGGGAATTCAATTTATTATACTGTTCCGATGTAACGAATCACATCCCCAATCACCCGCTGTTAATCATATTCAATGTATTCACCAGTGGAAGATAAGTCAGGCTTTGATTATTTCTAGCGCCAGACAAACGGAGAATAATCAAATAATATACGCTTTAAAAAATAGCACAGATCAGGGAATTGGTATCACACTCGGTATCTTCGCTGATTGTGACATTTTCGTCAATACCAGCATTTGCAGAACATATTAACGGAGAGAGTTCTGATATAAGATACGTGCTTGTTTCTTTTTATATGTTTATTTCCCATAACAAGTACACCGAATCAACTTCGAATAAGTTGAAACTTAGTCAAAAATTATGAATTGATATTGAATCGGTTTTTGATAAGAGGTGAAGAGGTTGCGAATAAGTTGTAGCAAAATAGTTTCCAATTGACTGTTTATTTTGACGAAAGTTGTATGTCAGTAACATCGCGCAACCTTTGCCATTTTTATTTCGGTTGTACGTGAATATTTATCCTAATCAAGCCTTTCTCTGTGACCGTATTAGTTCAAAATGAATACTCTGGGCTGTCCGTGTAAAGATAAATCTTCTGGACACTCATTGATTTGCCGTGTCCGATAATTCCAGTACTGACTGTCTGTGTACACAAATAACTTAATTCTTGTTTTTTTCCTGTACAATTCAGTATTATTTAACCCGGAACCTTGTACATGTAAGTCCGGCTTGTCTGATGTCTCGTGTGACATTATTTCAAGACATTGGCCTATTTCAAGGATAAACACAATCAGTTTAAATTGAAACCAACGTGTTAAATAATTGACCACAAAAAAACGTTAACGTTCTGTATTACCAGGTGTAACTATTAAATACAACAAGTTTTCTTCAACATAGCACATTTACTGACAATAACAATATAACTATTTTTAAAGAGTTCTCTGTAAACATATACCTGCCAGACAGTAAGTAGCGTTTGTCATCGAGATGGTTGGAAAACACCGACCACGCCCGAAGTGTTTTATCTCCGCTTTCAGAAGTCGGTATATCGGTTCTGCTAAAATGGTAATGAGGGAAAAGACGGCTCCAGAGGGGTTTGGATATAATATACTGGTATACAGCTTCTTCAGTGATATACCATTATCCTCTCTGCGTCCTAGAAGTCCACGGTCTCCGTCATCTACATCTTAGAGCTAGGCCCTATGGACAGCGGTCACGTATACAAACAGAATCAAATCAATATATTTGGGTTGACAAAAAGTTGATTCTATGTAACATATCTAGTTGTGTACAAGTTTTATTCCTTATGTTAAATAACAAATGAAGTTCTATCGAATAATGATTAATATCACATTCCGGGGGCATTTCTGTAACACTGTACATTATTTAGGGTACATGTTGTTGGACTGTTCAATAAAGCTCTTTTAAAAAGTATTTGTAAAATGAGTTAGTATTGCCTATTCCTGTTAAGTAGACTGAACTGCTGAGAAGACACAACATTAAATGCCAGATATTAGACATGGAATAATACCACAGTTGGACTTGAAAACATTAGATGCTTGAATGAGAAAGCCGTTGGTAAGCTTAACTTCATCTAACACTGGAGGAAGATTGACTTTCCCACAACACCAAAACACTTCACATTTAGGATTGTGTTCGTATCAATACGGCGTAAACCACAAATTAATCAATTAATCCAATGTAGGAAATATGATTAGAGCAAAATTAACACGTTACATCGTGAACGATTACTTTTAGACGACACAAAATACGCAACTTCTTCTTGAAATGAGTCTTTGAACGATCAAACGCCACTGCAATTGCGATTCTTCTTGTCATCACATATGGCGTGAACTATATGGCTGGCGTGTCGTTGAACAGTCACAAGTTTTTGATCATACCCACGTTGATCCTCTGTGGCTCGTGTCGACTGAAATCTTCCTTGAAACTGATTTCATTATGATAATTTTTCAGTTAATCAGCTTGACATCCACTCAGAATGGTACCAATGTTCGTTGACTTCCTCGACTCTCAATCGAGTATGTATCTATTTTAATAATACAGCACCAGCAATAGTGGCTTCCCAATGATAGTTATGAGTACCATAATACTTAAATAACAAAATGTGATCAATGTGTGGGCGTTTCAAGTGTAACCAAAAACCAAAGGTCTATGGCAGCCCATTAGGTCGATTGTCCTGCATTTTTAACGATATTTATTGATTGTTTTTATTATCTTTATCACATTGTTAATAGCGATATGCCCTCTTTCAAATTCTTCCCACGGGAGGATGGGAGGGCTTCCTGTCTTCAATACTTTTAGACCTATGGGAAACACGAAGACGATAAGCCTATGAAGTATTTGTATTTCCTCCTGTGTTTCATTGTTTGTGGCCACTGAGGTTGAGTTTAGTAGCATGAGTGGATTAACCTAAAGTACGAGGTTGAACACCCATTCAAATGATTCATATATTCTGGTGGTGTGCTTTCAGTAACTATAGTAAAGTTTAAAACGACGACCAAGCACTAGCTACACGTGAAACAATATTAAACAAGCATAAATCGAAATAGGTGATCAAAATTATTTACTTTAAGGGCCGTTAAAAAGGCACAAGATTTGGCCAAATGTGCGGAATATAGAATAACAAACTATAAGAACCCCATTGTTAACACCGCGAAATCAAGTTACGCAATCAGTCAAGGGTTCAATTCTAAAGAAGTGTTTATTTTGATCTGTCAGAATTGAGCGAAATGTAATCCTGGGCTAATGAGAGCATGGCGTCAGTCGTCTTTCAAAGCCGTAAACATACGGCATTTTGAATAGCAGTTATTTCCCAATAGTGTGCATGTTGTCATCCTGCATAAGTTCTTCTCGCTGTTTTAGCTCCATTCAAAGCCTTATACTACCTAAAATAGCAGGGTTGTCATGACATTTAAGACAAACAATTTTGAAATCAGATTTGCACCTACTTATTTATTGATGAGAGCAATAATCGGGTTAGTTCAAAACATATCCAATTTCAAAGAATTCAATTGAAATAAAATATTCATGTCGTTCTGCAGTATTTGCATCCGGATATGTCTTGTTCTAAGCATTAATATCAGCAGGCAGATAGTGCACATACAGTACTCATAAAATCGACCTGACGCCGAACACAGCCATACGACAATGGTGATTAGGAAATAGGTCACGGCCACTGATACAAGACGGTTAAAGAGCTCACTGTAAACTAACAGTGAGAGGGAATGTTTTATTGAATGACGGATTGATTGTCTGATTGATTGAAAGGCTGATTGCTTGATTGGTTAAAAGGCTGATTTGTTGATTGACTGATTGGCTGATTGATTGGTTGATTAATTGATTGATTGATTGATTGATTGGTGGTTTGATAAGCTGATGTTTGTTTGATTGATTTGTGGTTTGATAAGCTGATTGTTTGTTTGAGTGGTTGATTGATTGATTGGTGGTTTGATAAGCTGATTGTTTGTTTGATTGATTGATAATTTCATCTAATTATTTATTCAATTATCCCAAAATCATTGGCACGCAGGGTACAACCCTAAAAACCATCTACCTCCCGGTGGTTGCCGACATACAAATTTACACACGGTCCACAGGAATGGAACGTGTATCTCGAGAGGAGAGGGGGATGTGTAAACTCAAAACAAGCACACTATAGCACACCTCGCCAGACATTTTTTTGTAGCATTAAACTTTGCAAAATTCAATGTGAATTATGTTTGGATTTGTTCTGATTAATTGTTACGATAATTGCCTTTATGCATATTTGAGTACATATTTAGTATATCTAAACCTTCTCACTACACTCACGTTACAGAGGTGGCTTAAAATCAGATGTCAATTTATTGCAAAAAAAAAATGTTATAACAATGTAATAACAACAGTAATAACAACATTAAAGGAACATGGAAAGTCATTGGCACCCTGCTTAGCAGAAAATAATCTAAAAGTCTGTCAGAATCATTTAGCATTAACGGTCAGAATGAAACTGATTCACAAAACATCTCTGAAGCATTCAACACTTACTTTAACTCTGTACCAACTAATCTTGCAGCGACAATTCCAGATTCTGTTCATAATTTCAAATACTACCTTCCACCACGACAAAATTCACAATTCATATTTAACCCATGCTCTTCAGAAGAAGTAAAAAGTGTAATAAAAAGCCTTAAAAATAGTTCCC
>JAQQZZ010153126.1:0-12468 GCA_030265115.1 Mopalia vespertina | reverse complement strand
GTAAGATGCGGATTTTGTCGATTTTTATACTTTCGCAGCCAACATCGATTCGAATGGGATTAGAATGAGAATAACCATGCTGTATTTGGTGTTTTGCCGCCGTTAATGCATGGTTATTCCCTAAATGATTGGTTGAAAACACGTCACACGGCATCAAACAAAACATAACGTTGCATGGTTTCTGTCGATGCTGTGTAAGAATAGTATTGTTGCGCGCTGAACGTGGGACATTTAAACTGATTATTCTGCCCAGCGAAGTTTTCTCCTTAACACTGACGTGAAAACGCTGTACAGCAAAGTTTCATCCACCCCGTCATCCGTCACCAGCTGATGTTCAACACGTTCTTTGAAACTCAACGTCTCGAGTTGAGAAGTCACGATGTTCCGTTCTCAAACATTCAACATTTGTATAAAGAGCACTTGATTTTATCATTGCATACTGTTATCTGTCAAGGCGTCGTTTTGTTTTTCTTTAAAAATATTTGTGGTCTATAGTTTTATCATTCATTAAATTATAAGATGGCGTTGATCAGTTACGATTTCCCACAAGTTCTGGCTACAATCTTTAGAGAGATTTCCAAACCAACCATTTTACACATACAGATTATATTTTCCGACATTCCATTCCATGGCAGTATAATGAAATAAAGTTAGTTTACAGAACATTTTACATCAAATCGATACAAATAAAATGGATAGAAATCATAACATCCTTTACCGTACAATTATGCTCTTCACGCCACCAGAACTATTAATACACCAGTAAAAACGAGATTGACTTTAAAAACAGAATATGTAAGGCAAATAATCGGCGGATAAGCGCCGACGTGTTTTATGCTTGATTAAATGGTTTATAGAGTTTTAAGCGAAAATAAATTTCAATTGAACACATTTCACGGTACATTTATTGTGTTAATTCATTTGTTAAATCGCCGTCTATCTATTTATTACGGTAGAGCGATTGTCGAGGCTGTATATAATGTCTGCTGTAGAAAAAGCACATAAGCAGCCTGTATCTACGAGGGAAAAATCCCAGCCAATAAATGAGAGATAATCGAGCTAGCGTCGCGTAAAGACAGAACAGAAGCTCGCTGACAAAGAAATTAATCATCTGACGAATCTATTCAACACTTTCATAACTAACGGGGAAGACCTAGGTCACTAAACAAAAGACAACCTGGTCATAGTAGATATTTAAGAGCAGAGAAAAAAAAAGTATTTAATTAAAAATTAAACGAACGTTACCCGTATGATGTTTAAGTTTAATTGAATGTTTTCCTTATCACGACCAGGAGCATTACGTGAGAGCGCAAGCAAGTGACTAAGTAAATAAGCAGCACTGAAAATGTCTCCGTTTCCCGACTGCGATGCTATATGATTACTAAGAAACCTTAATATACTAAAGGGGTGTCCCGTTTAATTTTAAATGTCACCCTAGGAAAGCCTGTGCCCCTTCAGATCGCGTGAGACGTCAAAACCATGTGACATTCAACTTCTCGAGACAAGGTGCATCACGACGTGAACTATCCCACACTCTGCCAGTCGCTCCAAATTTCTGGCCAAAAAATCGGATGTCAGCCAAAAAGTAGTAAAGGTGACAAGGTCTGATATGGAGTTGGGGAGATAGCAGTCTTACAGCGGCTAGATGGGACCACTGAGCTTTGTTATAAAATTGAGATAAAATGTCAGCAGTCCAATTGCATTCAATTTATTTAATAAAGCATGCACACTTATATACACACCGAACGAAAAATCTAAATCGGTTTGATATAGCAAATTTTGATTGTTTCCTTTAGCGATAACGTCAAACACCATACAATACCCATTACTGTGGTTTTAACTTTTATGTTAAAAAAAAAAGTACAAGACCATATGATTCTAAACTGAATATATTTAGCTTTAACTCCAATAGAGAATTTTAAATGAACCACTGTACATGGAGTGGAAAAACATACAATGTGGTCAAAATTAGTATCCCGAGAAACAAGCTGGTACCCCAACTTTTGTATTTCACAACTAAAACAAAAACATGTAATTTATGATGTCTCTGACTTTAATGTAACACCATTCATCAAGCTTCATTCAGCCTCACATTTTTCACATCAAATATGAAAAACACCCCTCCATCGACACGAGCGGTACGACTGACAATTTTATTCACATGAAAACAATGTATTGGGACACAGGTTTACACTAATATGGTAACAAAAAGATTATTAAGAGTTGCTTCCCCTGCACTAAGAACTTTTATCTCAATACTGAGGTGAATTATCAACACCGGAGAATTTTGTATTCAGTGAACGCATTCCATTGATGCTTGGTGATATAGACGGGCTGGATTAAATGCAGAGTTCTGTATTGCTGATCGCCCATCATATCATGTAGCCGTAGAGATACAGAGTTTAAACGCTTCTAACCGTGTAATTTTAAGTGTTTACACTTACCGACTTTTATGTATTCCATTAACTACTGTCCAGTTATTTTTTGTATTTTGAACGCTGTGATACATTTTTTTATGTCAATTGTGTTCTTAAATCGTCCAGAATCCGCGTTTAAAAAAATGGAACATCACGGTTCAACTTCTTGTTGTCAAGCCGCCATATTCCTAGCCTGGTCCCGTCTCCCACAATGCATCATGCTCATCGACATTTTTATTTAGAAAAATAGAATATTTAAATTATACAAACACATTATATTTTAAAAAATCTTATTCAGCTTACTACATCTTTTATGCCAATAATGTAGATAAAATTTTATTTCAAATCAACGTATATTTAATTATTTCAACTTTCAACCGTTCAGTTTTTTCTATGATGCAAGAGATATATAAACTTGTGCATTCACTCTGGAGATGAAGCGATCAATATGTGGATAACAGTTCGGTTTTCCAAATGCCTTGTGTAATTTGTTTGGGTCACCAATCCTACTCTTCAAATAATATACACTACCTAATTCAACAGCCTCAGAGCTCTACATTTCAAACATCTGGAATATGTACAGCTGTCAGCAGGATATTTTTTTTTATACTGACACCAGCTCCATGTGTCAGCGAGTGCCTTACAAACAAACGAATAGCTGCTGAGAGAAGTCCATTAACTAAAAGGAAACACAATGGCCTAGTGCCCTATATCAACAGCATTGTGGTTTATAATAAGCTTTGAACAATAACTGATGAATCTTGGGCAACAGAGCTTAAACTAAAAGGGCATTTATTTGAGAAAAAAAATCAAAAGTTACGAACAGATCACGACTATTCTATTTCAAACAATGCTTTTATGTGTTCCTTGTTAACTGGAAAAATCAAAAGTGTGTGTGGTTGTTTTTTATTGGCCTTCCCATGATTCCTCAGCGGAGTTGTAATATTCAAACGTCATACATTATATCGCAAATGGCGCTAGCCGCCAGAAGCTGTATAGAAACTAACTCAATGCCATTGACACTAGGTATTGCGACTTTCATACTTCTGCTGTTACCTATATAGTTTATACATGTGGAGGTAAACATGTGGAGGTAGGCCTTCCCCCCCTACATCAAACCCACCTCCACCTTCTCGACTCTCAAACGGGGGACGGGCGCATTGAACATCGGCATACCCTGCAGAATATACTCACCCCCTCATCAAAGCTTCCCCGATTGATCCTACGATGCGGCGAGAAGTTTCAAGCTTCTTTATTTCACTACAGTCCCACACTGTGGCATACAAGGTACATATCAATTCAATCGGTTACAATCGGTTCAAATAGAATACTGAATTGCCGAACCACTGCATCAGCTTGTACTGATTACCAATACTCAAAATATATGCATGTAGAAAAATATTAATACTTAATGTTCAGAATTAAAAGATGCATGCTTATCAAGGTAACTAATAGGCAATAATCAGAATCATTGCATCACTGTTCTCAAAAATATTAACGTTTATTATTAAGAAAGTTTTGATCAGATTGTTTAAAAAAAATTATTCAGTTATCACATACGTGTACAAAACAATTTAACACTTAAGATTCAGAATGATAAGTGTGTACAACAAAACTAAACAATGATTCAGAGTTATCACATACGTGTACCCTACAATTTAACACCGAAGATTCAGAATGATAAGTGTGTACAACTAAACTAATACAACGATTCAGAGTTATCACATACGTGTACACAACAATTTAACACCGAAGATTCAGAATGATAAGTGTTTACAACTAATATAATACAATGATTCAGAGTTATCACATACGTGTACACAACAATTTAACACCGAATATTCAGAATGATAAATGTGTACAACAAAACTAATACAATGATTCAGAGTTATCACATACGTGTACACAACACTCCAATGTCAAATATTCAGAACAATTACATAAGTGTCATGATTTCAGAGCAAAGCTAATACGAATTGAATCGGCATTTCAATATAAGATGCATGTGATAACTAATACTGGTGAGTAGGTATAGAAAAGGATGAGATAAAATGTTTCATTATAATTGAAACAAATATGCTTAGATCAGTGTATCAGTGTATTGTAGTTGCTTGAAGTAAGCAGTTCTCTGTTTTTTATCAAGATGATTTCCATTGAGGATTGTTTTCGGTATATATTTCTTCCTTCTTCTTCAAAATGTTTGCAAAGGGAATGGATTTCGTCTCCAATATTATTTGAGTCACAAAGTAAACATATTCTTTCTTCTCTCCGTGTATTTGTTCATCTACCTGTCTCAATAGGCAAACCGTGGATACAAAGGTTTACAATACTTGAAAATACCTGAGTAGCTAGCAAGTCTACGATTAAAGGCTTTAAAAAAACCCTAAAAAAAACATGCTCATTATCCCAGATAAATCACCTTTTCCTAATTCTGTTTAAGAATTATTTTTTTATATCACCTCTTTTAGTGCAATATGCAATGTCGGCCGTTTTTTTTTGTAAAACCTAGTACAAAACAAACATATCTTTGGTTTTAACAGAAAAGGCGACGTTAAGGTTCATACATGTATCTAAATTTGAGTGATGGCCATTTTGGATGGCAAAATTAAACGAAATGCAATCCCACCGGTTTCTTAACTGAAAGAAACTATTTTCGAAGTTTGAAATATGTCTGTGAATTTGTTCTCAAGCCTTGTGTTCAAAATCGTACAGGCGTAAATATTGCTACATTATGCAATAGTGGCCATTTTGTTTTATTGAACGCGGCGATATCTAAACTGATTCGACATCTTTAATAAGGAGAAAAAGCACAGTGCAAGTTTCAAGTTATTCGGTGAATTTGTTCTCAACTTATCATCTCAATTTATCATGTTAAGGCGTCAATATTGATAAATTATGTAATGGTTGTCATATTGTTTTGAATAATTTGGTGAAATGCAATCCTATCCTCTGTCTTACTGGAAGAAAGCTACATTCCAAGTTAATTGTTGAATTTGTTCTCAAGTTGTCATTTTCACAAAACATAAGAGTTAATATTGTTAAATCATGCAATGCGGGTCATTTTGTTGAAATGCAATCCCATCTGGTGTCTTAACAGGAGGAAAAAGTTTCAAGTTATTCAGTGAATTTGTTCTCAAAATTATTCTGTAGGCGTGAATATTGAAACAGCCATATTGTTTTGCACATTTCGGTGAAATACAATCCTATTATATGCCTTAGTAATAGGAAGCTAACTTCCAAGTTTCAAGTTAATATGTGAACTTGATCTTAAAATTATCATATTCACAACACAAGGGCGGGAATATTGTAAAATGATGCAATGGTGGTTATTTTGTTTTACCGAATTTGGTGAAATTCAATCCCATCTGTCGTCGCAACAGGAGCAAGCTACATACCAAGTTTAGAGTTAATCCGCGAATTAATTATCTACTTATCGTGTCCACAACACATACAGGCATGCGTATGCTAAAAGTATGCAATAACGGCCATTTCATTCACCCAATTTGGACCTTCTGTTCCATCCACTATTTCCCCGAACTCCTCAGACATCACTGAGCAAAATAAAGATGTCCAAACACCAGATACACCCATCTGTGTTCCAACAAACAAGAATCCTTCCTTATCAACTACAGTTAACTCTTCAATGACATCCCTAACTTCCCCATATCACCATAATTATTTCCAGAGGATCTTATCAATAGCCGCAACTTCAACATTTACAACAAATAAACTAGTATATGTCGTCTTCAAATCCCCATAAACACTGGCAGCCCACCGACTAAATTTGAAATACGTTTACGGCAGCATATGGGCTAGCTACGCTACTCGGGTCTTCCTAAACTTTCGAAATAGCATTACGCTACCATGATTCTGCACTTTATCTTCAAATGTATAACAATTGCATTGCCTTACCCTGACTTAAACCATCTCGTTTTCTTCCGTGAACACTTTTGGGTAAGACCGTCCCATAAAGCGACCACTCGACGTCCATCTTGGTGTCAAAATCAATCATTTCTCAGCTTAAAATGTCATTCCAGGTCATACGGATTCAACGTTATTTGTTATTCAGAGGCAGGCCGTATTTCTAAAGTTTCGGTACAGCTGCCGTCGAATCTCTCTTTACTGTATAGTCTATAAGATACGTATTCGCATCTACATATGGGCCAGTTTATTTGTACTTAAACGGAAGCGTTTTACTTTGTTCAAGCGATGCTCCTGGATGCAAAAACCCCTATATCCCTTGAAATGTTACCATTCAACATAGTTCAGTATGGCATCGACTTATCGTTTCTTTGTTTTATGAAAACACCTGAGGGTAACCAATATATACCTACCTACGATCACTGGTAAGTGTCATTTTGGGCGTGGCCAACCCTGTTCATGGCGTCACGCGACTTACACTCGTGTGTGTTACGGGTTGATAAAACATTACAAAATTTTGCAGAAAGCAATACGTTTTTGCTCTGTGGAATGGCTGTTTGGTGTACTAATGGTTGTACACTGTCGCTGAGTATAAATTGAGTTACCACATGTGTGAACTGCCAAAGGTAAACCCTACTTTAAACAGTCGACGCTAAAGATCTCTTGACGTAGGCCCCTATTGTAACAAGAAAGATATGTGATTGGTCAATATTTGTGGAGCTCTTTTGTTTAGTGATTTAAATAGCAAGACATGTCAGCGTGGATGAATTGAAGGTCTTGCTAGACCCCTTGAGCTCAAAATGAACCAATTTTTTTTTATCACTTAGATTAAAAGTTAGATATTCAAACTATATCTTGGTGAAAAAAATAATTCGAAATTTTTATTACAAACAGTTAAATTGAAGCCTAAAATTTAGTTTTCCCATGATCATATCTTCAAGTCGCAAAACTTTAATTGTCTATTTCTGGCACTTCTTTTTTAAGCTTACTCTACATTTGCCAAGGCGTATTTTTAGAAAACTATTCATGTTACAAACTTCAAATGTGTACCATTGTAAAGACCACAATGCGATCTAGTAACCGATGTCTCATTTTTAGAAGTCCGTCCTTGATTTTTTGTAATGTTTTCTGAAAGTTGTATTTTACATTTGTATTAGACTTTTCAAGTTGGGATAGACACAAAAATCCACTGGGATCGTGAGGCACTGTTTACTATTTCAAGAACTATTCTACTCGGTCAACTAATATATTTTGTCTTATCGTTATTGCACTTCGAGAAATAAACCATGAAAAATGCAGTCTATATTTTTTTGTTGACATTTACTCATTTTGCAATATTTTTCGAAATAATAATTGGATTTTCACCACATTCACATATATGTAATCCTGAGTGTCCAAGCTTTCCAACAACATATACATATATAGGGTACATATTTATATTCTAAATAGAGACTAAATACATCAGGTGTTCTGAAAATCGACCAAGGGGTCCAGCAAGACCTTAACTGTAGTTTAAGCAAAACACAATGTTTCAGATCCGATTATAAAATGGATATAGCTCGATTATAAAATTAGAGAGTATAATTCAAAACAAGAAATGATGCCCGTTTTACCTATATGTATTTTTTTGCAGAGAGGAGCATCGTTGTAATGCATAAGCTGTTAATGTTATATTAAAGTTATATTTTTTGCGAGGAAAATATCTGTTATGTGTTTAATCTTGGCACGGTTTGAAGCACACGGGAGGACAGAACAGTGGATTCTGTGTTGGTATACTTGTCCTCCGTTGATACACCGCTCACCGATACGATCGAGTTGCTCTGTCGACCTCCAGTATATAAAGAAGTCACACGATGTGGCTCCACTGATCGCGTGGAATCAACGAAAGAGGGGTTATATCAAATCCTCGGAATAAACGAAAACTACTGCTTGTATTTCTTTAAATTGGCATCCTTGGTCAACGATTTGAGTTTTGCAAGATAGTATTTCGTGCACCTAACAAATTTAGTAATTGTTAACATCGAAGTGTAGGCAATTTGAGATAATTTGAGCTGCTATTTATCCAATAGATGTCGGATTTGTAATAATTTAAACCGGAAATCGACACATATTTTCGATTTGCTGTAGAAAGGTCCAGGACGGACGATTTTATACATAGTATAAAGAGCTTATAAGGATGATTAACATGTGCGTAACAGAAAACAATGCAGGTTCAGATGTATTATTAACTTTACCAAACATATGTACTTCGTGAGGGAGAACATAACTCAAGGTAGACCACTAAATATAATGCGGATCTTTTTTTGCTACAGTCATCTCCCTTCAATTGCAATTAAATTCATAAATAAAACGTGAAACGGATGTGTTTGTGACACAAAGAGATAAATAATGTGGTGTAGCAGTACAGTTAATTGCCCAACTATACGGAAGATACTGGGTAATAGCACGAGCTCCGTCCATATACGGTAATATTGATTCATTAATGCTCTGTATGCTACGCTTAACTAATAATATTAGTAAAATAGATGTTGGTCTTCGTCGTAGGGTGGACATGTACGTCGTTCGGTAATGATTGTTGACTCGCAGTTATTAGATTAATGCTTATTGTCCCGCAATATGCGTATTTCTTTTCATTATAATACATATTTTAACATCTATCCATCTGACGAACAGGTGTCAATATGCAACACTTTACACAGTGTGTGTACATCTGCATGTAGCATACTTGCCATGATATATTTAGACTTTGTTAATGAAAGCTCAAATCTAACTGGCTGTGGTAAAAAAAATCTAGAAAGCAGCTGTTGTGGAATGACTCAGGTGTTTGCCTATGTGAGAGCAAGGCAGGAACGGAAGACATGTTCCCGCCGCCTCTTCCTTGCCATGAGAATTTCCATTCCACCGAATTGGAAAATTACCACCACAGTAACACATATGTAAACTGTAAGTAGGTCGTTTAACTAAATTTCCTATCATATCGATCATTTTTTTAATGTGGTATTTTTTAAAGATGGCTTGAACACATTTAGTAAGTGAAAAGTTCAAAGGAACCTGCTAATTAAAAAGCGACACTTTGTAACAAAAACAGAATAATAGTAGCTAAATTTCATTCGTTGGTCTATTGGGTAATCAGTAGTGAATTTACTTCTAGTAAAATTAATCAACAAAATACTCTGTTCAATTTGTGAAACGATTTGGTTTACTTGATTTATGTATGCGTAGTGTGGGCAGTACTTGTATACACTATCCAGAGTCTGATCGACTGATACATTACTTTAACAAAAAATATATTGAGATTTTAACGCCTGTTGTGGTCAAATTAATAACAATGTAACGGCATGTCTGGTAAATTACTTCATCTGTGTCTATCATATTGTTTTCAACAGATCAGATAGTGTTGTTGTAAACCGTTTTAAGTCTGATGTAAAGCATGTCGACACGATACAACTTTTGTTGGGTCGTCTTGGATGGCATTTGTTTGACCGAGTAGACCTCGTCGCTCAACAAGCTCAAACAATGTTGAAGGGTGTTGGTGCATGCATCGTTTTTCTAACAGCGACCAACATTTATTGAGTCTTACTTTCAATATTTACCAATCAACAGACAAATGTATAGCATGCGACATCGTTTTTGTTGCATAACCAAAGCGAAGTTCTGAAAGTTTACACATCAGGCAGATATCGTGTTTGTATATGATAAATTTCGATGCCTGATTAATACACGAGGAATATGAAGACAAAGACTAATAAAAGTAGTTTCAGAGCTACGAGACCGCATGAAACCAATCTGTTTTGTGATGTCTTTGTAAACCATTGAAAGAAAGAAAATCTAACAGCCGAAAGAAGATCTTTAAAACTAATTAAAATTTAAATCAGCCGTTTACCCATTGGCAGTTTTTAATTGGGTGAAAATGTGTTTTTTTCCATTGTAAACAATTATCTTTATATCAGCCGTTGGCCCTGTAAAGTCAGAAGTATCCGGTTCGATCGTCATGCAGGCATTTATCACATTTCTCTTTCACTACATTTAAAACATACAAATGGCCGTAATTTCATTACGTATGATCTGCATTCACGTATGTGTACCATGTTGGAACATCCTTCGACACTTCCGTACCGGTACAGTTATCTCGGAGGTAAATGGAGGCAATAATATTACAGGAAAACGTGTAATGTTCGCCGGATGTTTTGTGCGCATGCGTGGAAATAAACCAAAGTACTCGGATTTGTATTAAAAAAAATCCACATCAAACAAGTCTGTTTCTAGGGTAAAATCTCATTTAAACAAAACACTGTACCTTTTTTATGTATGACTTGTTGCAAATAATTCAAATTTCGTCCGCTGTTAGTATTTTTATAATGATGTAGCTCCAATGACGTCATCATATCATCACAAGAATAGACTTCAGACGTAAACGATAAACACGTGGATAACTCAGTCATATGATGAAAGGAAATCCATGCGAGATATACCTCTGTTTCGTTATCCGTTAGATAACTATAAGACCGAGATAGCCAACTGACCAGTGAACTGTTAATTAATTATGAGCAAATTAGGAACTCAGGGATATAAGGAACATATCCTACATCCTACTGACAGAACTGAACGAGGGCACCAGTATGATACAGACCTCCTAGATTTCACGAAAATAAAATCAAAATTAGGAAGAATTAATCAATATGTGTGTGTGTGTTTGTGTGTTTCAATGCGTTTCTCTAAAAAAACTTACAAAGGCTTATTTTGCGATTTGAAGGTTATCAAATTTCGGTAATTCTTCAAGAGTAATATATTTGGTCGTGGCCGTTTAAAAACAGAAATTGTAATAAATGCGCCACCACTCTGTACGTTTTTACCTTCCTTTGTTTACCATTATTTTTTCTCTGTTAAATTTTGAATAATTTGTGCGTTAACTGTATCACGTCTGTCTTCCCAGCCCACTTACTATTTATAATAAAACAACAAAGGTAACAATGAATTCATGATACAACCGAGGGATTTACAAGACCCAGCCACTTCGGGTCGAAGATTTAAAAAAACGAGCGTTGTTGATTTTTGTACAGGCCTGGTTTTGTACTAGCGTGCTGCTTTCTTGGTAAGCAATCCGGTATGTTTGTGAGTGTCAGCAGTCATTGGAACAGAAAGTCCTGTCCAAGACCAGTCAATCTGGATGATAGATTGTAATAAACAGCTTTAATATGTACTATATACAGTTCTATAGAAATGATACGTGTACGTATCACCACAGAAATAGCACGCCCTCCGACCAAAATTCGCTAAAATACTTGCTGCTTGCAAAAAACATCGTATTATGTTGAGCACAAAATAATCCTCTCTAATGAAATGATTGGTCAACAAATGCTTATATTTATTAATGTTAGATCAAAGGCGTCAGAGGCGGGGGAGCCGTGTGGTCACCAAGTTATTCATTCTAAAATAGAATCTATTCTACTTCCTACATCGATACATTGAATCTAAGATACACCCGGGCCATCTTGTTTTGCACTTCTTTTTATTTGCTGATCTGTGGCGAACGTGGCCTCAAATATTGGCGGAAATTAATGTGCGATGTGCGATGGCCCCATTTCTAGCCACATAAGGAGGAGATATCCACATAATTGATAATGCACAGCAACCTTATATCCCTTTGCTTTAGACCCGACCATTGAAATACATTAAACTTCCATTTAAAAAGACGAACCTTAACGCCATACTATGGCAAGCCGTTTTATCACTTCTACCTTTATTCTACATATGTCGAATTAGTTTTGCTTTTATTAGACTTATGTACAATTTTTTTTCACATATGTGAAATTTTTTACTTATGTTGAAAAGATTTTCACTTATGTGAAAAACAATTTCACATATGTAAAATAAACATTTATTTTACATATGTACAATTCTTTTCAACATATGTAAAATTCTTTTCAACATATGTAAAATTCTTTTCAACATATTTGAAATTCTCTTTCACATAAGAAAAATAAAACACAAAAACCTAACTAGTTTACATATGTGAAAAAGAATTTCACTTATGTAAAATAAACTTTTATTTAACATATGTACAAAAGAGTTCCACTAATCAAAAAACTGAGAAATGATTTCTCCCCACAGCAAGGGCCCGTATCCAACC
>JAQQZZ010153115.1:0-12469 GCA_030265115.1 Mopalia vespertina | reverse complement strand
GACCATCCGGTATATGAGTGAGTCACACAATGTGGCTCCGGCAATGGCGGGGGTGGTTTTTACAAGGTTTCCTCTCGTTTTTCCACTGTAATTTGGCAAGGAAAAGTGTGAACTGGAAAATCCGCTGTCATAAGTGAAATACCCTTGAGTACGACGTTAAACCCCAATCAAACAAATCTTAACTGTATTCTATTATAAATGTACCGCAAGATGTAAGAAGGTGGAGTGAAGCACTGTCTGATAAAATTGTATACATCATAAATAGGCATAAATATTATGAGTATGTAGTTCATGTGTGATGGAAAAATGTATGTAAACAAAACACCTCGTCTATATTTTTAACAGGGCCGAAACTGGAGCAATTAATGGAACAGCTACGTGAGGAGATGGAGGGGAGTCCACCACTGCCAGGATCCTATACCCCTAAGAAAGGAGATATCTGCACAGCAAAGTTTGTTGATGGAGAATGGTGAGCCAATTTGGGAAATATGTGGAAACAAATGTAGACAATTGTTTTACTTCAACCCACCTTAATCAAGTTCAAATACAAAGAAACTATTAATTTTTTGTTTACCTGTGTTTTATGATGGGATTATTCTGTCAGCAATTTATCAATATTTCACATATTCTGCATTGCAAATATTGACATATCCGATACAAACAAATTTTAAAATTTTGTGTTTTAACTTGTTTTGAACAAAAAAATCTTAGTGCTATCAGGCAAGATTCTACCTATAGTACAGATTGGAGGGAGCTTCTTGTTGCTCTGGTGCTTTCAGAGCTAATGGGCAACATGAAGCCGATCTGTTGTTTTGTCTTTGTATTATGTCCTGTGATTGTCATGTATGTGTCCTGTCCTGTATGTGTTTGTTGCCAGTGGTGTCAAGGGTGGTTTCTTTCACCCGTTGTGCTGGCACACCGTCATGTGAGTGAAATAAATGTAAGTACATTGTTAAACCCCAATCAAACAAACAACCAACCTTTATTTTTAGTTTTAAGATGTGCTTTATTATTCTGCAGGGCATAAGCTATGTGTTAGGATACCTTTTAGTTTCAAATTTTTATTCTACTAATGCTCACATGTTTTTATTTTTAGGTATAGAGCAAGGGTTGAAAAAATAGAAGGAGCAAAGGTGGCTATCTTCTACATTGATTATGGAAATGTAAGTCAGATATCTGTTATATATGATAATGTTAACACATCTTTCCTGGCCTAGGATTTTATTCCAAAGTGTTATTGTTAAATATCGCTTTTAAGAGTTCCACCTACAAATAAATAATATAATGTATATCGAACTATATTTAGTTCCACAATGAATAACTGTGTTGTATATGATTTAACTTTCTTTACTAATTTTATACATTTATATAGGTCTTATTTCCATATTTATGATATATCTCAATTGACATTTTATTAAATTTAGCTTGTAATTGTTATTAACTGTTTGTTATCAGACCTGTAGGTAGCCTCTGTGTCTGTTGAATTCTGAAATAAATACAAATGTGAAGTATGAGTTTGTGATCAAATTCTGTAAATCATTATCTCTTATTTCTTCTAGAGAGAAAAAACAGCTGCTTCTAGTTTGTCTGTGTTACCAGCAGCTTTCCATTCTCTACCTGGTCAGGCTCATGAATTCTCACTGGCTTGTGTCCTCTTACCTGAAGATGTAAGTATTTTTAATGAAGATCTATTTTATCTTATTACATCATTATTATTTTTCATTATTAAGTGAAAAATTTAGCTCTGTTTATTCTATCAGAAATATTGTAATTAAAATATTTGTAACCAAGGAATTGACCAAATTTTGTTGTTTTTTAAGGAGGATGCAAAGAAAGAGGCTGTAGAAGCTTTTACTAATGACACGTTGAATAAAGAGTTGCAAATGAATGTAGAGTACAAGGCTACTGGTGAGCATATCACACTGGTTACCAGCGAGAACAAGGATGACATCGGGCTGGGGCTCGTCTCTGAAGGACTCGTCATTGCAGAGAACCGTAAAGAGAAGAGACTGTCTAAACTAGTCACCGAGTACCGTAGTGCGCAGGATCGGGCTAAGTCAGCTAGGGTAAGACTAGAAATGTTGAACAAGAAGAAAATTTGAATTTAATAATACAGTTTTTTTTTTTTAAATTTATGCGTTTCTATTATATTATGTTTTTGCTAATACTCAACACATTTTGTCCCTGAAACCTGGCTTGTATTTAACTGATACATGTAGATCATTAGATCAATCACAAGCTTAGTCAGACTTCATAAAATAGGAAAGATTTTTCCCTTAGTCAACTTTACTTAGGATGGATGGACTTTGTATTAATTACAGATACATGTTGGTACATCTTGTATACTGTAGTTGATATAGATATATTAAAAATAAGTCCTGCTGGAAGTCGAAGAAAGCAAAATTTCTTTCTTTACCTTAAAAAGATATACTCAAATAACGCACGCATTTTGGCAGTATCAACTGACCTTGTAGATGGTAGCGGCTCATGGCTTCGTGGTAGCGTGTGCGCTTACTAATCCTGCCTCAATGTACCGTTCACCAGATCGAGTTCGCCTGTCGACAATCAGGTATATGAGCAAGTCGCACGTTGTGGCTCCGGCAATCGCGGTGGTGGTTTTTCAGAGGTTTTCTCTCGGTTTTCCACCGTAATAAGGCAGTGTGAAGTGGATAATCTGTCGTCATAAAGTGAAATCCCCTTGAGTACGATATTAAACCCGAATCAAACAAACACATGTAGATGGTAGCAGACCGGAGTGGCCAATGCCATTTTCACATTAACATTTTGTTTTATTTTCAGCTTAACCTGTGGCGTTATGGCGACTTTACGGATGATGATGCCAAGGAATTTGGCTACCAGCGCTAGTGTACCACTGGCAAAAATACAAACAAGCAGAACCAAGTTGAAGCTAGGATTTTCAAATTATAACATTTTACAGAATGATGAGAAATACACATCAATTATATCAATTCAGACATTTTGATTCATCATACAAAAAAAAAAAGAGGTATAAACCTAATAAAGATGCATTTACCATGGTCAGTTAATATTTTTCTAGATTGTGTACTTGTTAATTTTTATGACCTGAAAAAGCTATATTATGCCAACATTTATTTTCACAGAAGTGTAATTTTTTTCTGGTAAAAATGCTGTTTTAGGTAGACACAAAGTCTGATTATTCTGTATTGTAATGGTCATATTTCTGAATCTGGTGCATGTTTGAATTAGTTGTGTTTTACAAAATGTGACTGTGTCACTGCCAAATTTACTCTACCAGTACTTGACAAAAAACAATCAAACTGGAAAGCAAATGGTCAGTTTAGCTGCATGGAATTTTAGTTTATATTTTGTGAAAACTGAATGATTTTCCAATAATTGTACTAAAAACTTCTGGAATATTTGCGAATGAATGCTACATGGTGCTGGATTCCTTTATGTAAAGCCAAGGCAGTTCTTTTTATGTACTTGAAGAACTGGCAGTGTTTACGTTTGCAAACACCTGCTGAAACCTGGCCATCTTATTTAGGAACTTCTGTAAATACTCTTATGATGGCTTTCTATTTCTGGGATTATTGAATGTTAAGAGTTACATGTTGATAATCATGTATTAGATTGTTTTGAAACTGCTCTCTAATTATCAGGACACAACTGAGGTATAATGTAAATGTTTTTGGCAGGCATGCTATTCAGGTCTGGTTATCATATTTGTTTGAAAAATTATCCAAAAGAATAAAAATGATGTCATTATGGATAAATGTGTTTGTTTTTCCCCAGAAGAAATTATAATAGATGGAAGTGTACAGTGTAAGAAATTGCAAATGAGAAAGTTGCGTTCAGAATTCCTTGTAATGATTCTGGTAGCAATGGTTTCTTTACTAAGCACTGGAGGAAGATTAACTTTCCAACAGTAGCAAAACACCTCCCATTTTATGGCTGTTCTACTGTCAATTGTTGTCCGATTACCCCGCCATCATATAAGTGAAAGCATGGCAAGAAACCTCAATCAATCATGGTCATCAGATAGATTGGCTATCTGAAGAAGAGTTTGTTATAAAACATTCGTTGCCATTTTGACTATCCCGATCTAGCAATCCTTCGTGTATCTCCAGTATGGACTTATTATCCGCCAGAGACGGTGCCAAATGGAGTTTCCCCAGCCTATGTCCAATCAAATGACTTCTAGGAAAAGTCCCAAGTTTGTAATTGAATAAAACAAATTCAAAGCATAAAAAAATACGGGATTTTTTATACAGTAGTATGTTAAATCGGATTTCAATCAAAATATGACTGCAGTTGTCCGCCTCAGGTTTCTTGGAGCTAAGGGGAGACACGTGGTCTTATTGCATTGTGATCTCGTCACTGACTGGTCTGTAGAGTCCGGTTATTGAAATAATCATGTTGCAAATAACACATCAAACAAAATAGACCTTGCTGTGGATAGAAGTAAAGAAAGGGAAAGCATATTGAGGTTAATTTTAAGGAGACCTTCTTGTGAATTAACGATATTACGTGTTCAAGACTAGTGAACAGTTCTTTTCTTTCATATAATTGTACGGAGTGTCTATAGTCCTGGATTGTTGCTTGGTTTTACTTAGCACAAATAGCTATACGTCATGGAGCTTGATTTTTGAAGTGTGCGCCAAGTATAACATATAGGTCTAACCCTTTGAAGGGTTTATCTGGGTTTGTACAGTATTTGCAACTCCTGGTAAAATGGAATTAAGTTTTACAGTACTGGAATTTCCTGCAAAACCATTTTTGCTCCTTCAGTACTCCTGGAAAGACTTACAACATAAAATTAATTATAGATGCAAAAAGAGCAACTTTAATTGTGGTCGATTCTGGGTTTCTTTAAAATCAATGCAAGACATTTGATCTTAAAAATGTTTGACATATCTTACAATAAATTAGTCACTCCTTTAATTTTTTATCAATAAAAGCTTCCTTGAAAATCCCAATTTTATTCTTCGAAACAAACTCCTGGAATTTCAGGACTTATTCTGTACGAACCCTCTAATATCGTGCTACAGGACGCCCTGCATTGAAAGCATTGTCTACGGGACAATAGCGTTGAATAAGCTGTGCATGTTTTGTCCGACAGGCCCCTGGATATTAGGTTAAATGTAACCCATACAACTGAAGACAAGAAACACATTGTTGATTTCGATAACTTTTATTATGGTTTGCACAAAATATGCATACGAATGAATGACTTGTGGAGATAAAACCAGACAACAGTTGTTTACAACAACTTGATATGATATTATGTACCTTTTTCTCAAAGTTATAAGTGAAGTTTGCACATTTTAAACCTACGTCGACCAGGTCTAGTTTAAATCCTAGCAGAGGCTCACTTTGATTATAAATTTTGGGAAGTAATAGTCACCACATGATTGGTGTTTTTTGTCATGCTTAAGGGTATTTCACTTATGACGGTGAAGTGTTTTGATACTGATGTAAAGTCAAGACCGCATTGCTCCTCTTCAAACAAACTGCCCTTAGCCAGAGGGCTGTTAACACATCCCTGATTATACATTATGCTAAATAAAAAAAACCCAGTTTTGGTAGGATTTCTTTTCGACTGAAAGCAACTCAAATGTTAGTTCTCTAAGTAAAATGTTTGGCGAACCATTAACACCACATTTGTTGTAGTGAGGTCACTTCTGAACATTAAAAATTGTGCGTCAGTCACTCAGTTGGATATAACTTTATTCTGCAAATTTCTACAATTTCGGTTATGTATTGTTCAAATATTTAATAACTTTGGTCAATTTTTTTTAATGCTAGAATTATACAAATGAAACCTGACATAAAACTCCCAGCACAACGTTTAAGTGGATTTCAGTGGAAATCTACCAAAAATATAATCGCAGTTTTGTTAACAATTGGTAGTGTATATTATTTGACCAAGACTTTGTTTTCTTCCATTTGAAAAATCACCATAATTAAACCAGTGTCCATTACACTATTGTATTGCTAGAATACTCTGTTTTTATTGAATTCCAATGACATCACCAGATAAATGATATGTAACATGGTACATGTACCCTAACCACAATACAAGGACTGATATTTACAGTGCAGACAAGTTGGGTTCCAGTTTCCCCAGGGCAACTTCTTGCCAACCACCCACGTAACATGAGAGCACAATTAAACAAGATGATTGACATAGAAAATCAGGACTAAAGAAACCATTGCAGCAAAAACTCACAGCTGAAGCATTGTCTATCGAGTTCCATAAAGCTAGGGTTTACTTCTCAAGTAGCACAGGTTACATCCAAGTTTTTACTGATAAAAAATACAAATAATTGACATGGGGTTGTTGGATTGGTATTGCTCTAGTTTACCCATTTCCCTCGGTTCCATAAAAACTATATGAAGTATGAAACAGAATGTAAATATTAACAATTGCCACAAAGTATTAATAGCCCCACAAAGTCCTTAATGATTAAGGAAAACCGCGACCTAATGAATTGTTACTAACATACAAAATATTATTAAAGCTTCATGTCCAGCATTTCTTCTCCTGTTAGATTGGGGTTTAACTTCGTAATCAAAGGGTATTTCACTTATGCGACAAAAGGTTGCCCCTGAATTACAGTGAAAAAATAGCCGGAGCCACCTCCCTCATATACCCTAGGTGAACAAGGGTTCAGTACTTCATCAGAAGTGGGTCAATAGTTCCACACACTGAACCACGCCAGCAGGCCCTTCTCAGAAAATCTAATGTAACCCTTTTTCTTTGTTGTACAAGCTCCAGCCCAATTTGATAGTCTATCAACTCCCCCCAAAAAAGAATTGGCTAATACGTTTTGAAAAGACTACATACTTCTAAGATGGACTCCAGGAAGACAACTATGAAGTGTTGAGGAGATAAGTCCTCAATCAATAACACGAGACATTTACTGAACAAAATGACCTAGTAATGATCAGATACTAACTTATTTACAATTTTTCATATTTATATATATTTTACTTAATATAGAGAAAGAAACATTTGTATGCCTCCAGTGGGTATTGAACTCTGGACTGGCTTACTCGGCCAACACACTACTGACTGATCTAAAATGACTCACAACAGAATGCCCCAAATTTTTACCAAAGTGTAGGTTGACAATCTTTCTCTGTGTGAAGCACTAACAAGGACACTTTAAATTATATACATGTATATATAAACACATAAAAATTGTACTTTTTAGTCAAATTTTCACAACATGGAAACCAATGTAAGTATTTAAACATTGCTCAAATCAGTCATCCAATCAGATTCACATGATATAACACTTATTGAACAAATTACAAATATTCAAGATGAGGATTCTGAGCGGTTTTTGTTATACAATAGCAAGATACGCGTTCCTTTATCAGAAACACTCCGGTTCTGATCAAGATACGCGTTCCTCGATCAGAAACACTCCAGTTCTGATGTATTAGAAGCCAGGTGTTTTCTATAGAGTGTCAGATTAATAGGGGTTTACACCATACTTGATGTGCCAGTCCAATGATATTGAGGGAGATTTCCATCGCTATTGGCACAAGTACATGTCATGAGACAAGACGACAAAATGTGTACATTTACATAAGAACATGTAAAGGCCACATTAAATCGACTTCTTTGTCCCTTTGCTTTGAGAGCAACTTAGCTACAGGAAGCTCCCACCATCCCCTGCTTTTGGAACTGGGATCAGCCAAAGCAAGTGAACAGAGAAAATATAGGTATAAAGAAAAGGTATAAATTTTGCTAAATAAAACGTTCATTACAGAGTGCCAACTTAAACAACGTCCCATGAAATGAGTAAAAATATATACTTTCAGAAACTTTGTTTTGTGTACAATTGGAATTACATGGAAACACAAACAAATAATAGCAAATGTGTTTGTTTGAATCAACCCTCCATAACAATGAGAAAATAAATTTAGTCACAAAATAGGGCAAGTACAAATCACTGATATTGCAGAACTGGTATACATATAGAGCTATTATACAGTAACTAGTCTGTTGACTGGAGTTGATAATAGAATGCTGGGTGTTTAACGACTGTACTGTAAGTAATAACACTAATATATTGTTCCTGCACAAAACGGATGGTAATAATATTGTATTTTCCTATTACAAAGACATCGGTACTGATACCCCAACCAGTTAAATTACAATAGCACTGTGTCAAACAGGTGCTTTTTTTTAACTCTCCACTCAGACTGTCCTTTGAATCCAAATCATCTTACACAGTAACACATGTATTAGGTTGAATTGAAGTGATACAACGATAGGTCATGATAGGTCACCTTTTTCATTACTACTAATCATAATGCAAGGCTGTCAAGGTAAGTTGGAGATGTTGATCATTCGCTGTTTTTCTGGCGTCACCAAATTCACTGTGAAATTTGTTATCCCTGGGGCAAGATGCTCGAAAGACTATTAGTCGCTTACTCCAGGTCAAATCGCTAATAATGGATTAGAGATAGACCTTCAAATGACGGGACTTGATCTAAATTACCCAATAGCAGACTAAATTGAAAAGTGCTTCAAGCAACCAGCCCCTGATCTTGTGAATTATGCACTGGTCACCTCTACACACTGTGGTGTCTCTGTGCCAGTAACTGCCACTTTGTCATTGCAGTGTTTGTTGTTAATTTCCATACCAGGTGGAGTTGTTCCCCTTTTCTCTCCGTTGACCTCCATGATGACTGGGTGTTTTTGTGGTTCAGTTTGTGGGGCATTGTCTCTGTTAACATTATGACATTTCACTGTGGAATCCCAACCACATGTATAGAGTTTATCAGCACTAATCCAGCACAAACCCCGCACAAAATCATTGTGGTCCCGGTCCTGAAACCTGCAGGAAAACAACAATTGTCTGGTTAGATGTTACATTAATTTATTACGTGACAAAATGGGAAAGAACTTCCAATGAGGGATTGCCTCACTTAATGGAAAAGTGAGAGGGAACCATTTGGAGACTTGGGCCTGAGCGAGACACTGAAGGAGGATCAGGAGTCCAAGAAGATAACCACTGAGCAACGGTCGCAAACATTATAGCAGGTCTAACATCCAGTAAATCCTATCTTATGGCACACTGCATTGCGATAACTGATCACACTGAGTGCTTATGCCGCAATCTACATTGTTCATCAGACTCATCTTCATTCAACACTTGTTTGCAAACTTAAATCCGAATTTGAAACTTCCCCCTTATTAATTTTTCTTTGCAAGTAAACATTTTTTTAAATGGCCTTGTTTTTATGTATCTTGGTTTGATTTTAATGTCGTACTTTACTTAAGGCATATCTGTTGATCTTATCAGCTCAGTAATGGGGTTTGTCACTTGTGAAATGGGATAAGTCACTTGTGAAATGGGATTTGTCACTTGTGAAATAGGATTTGTCACTTGTGAAATGGGATTTGTCACTTGTGAAATTACGATTTGTCACTTATGAATGGGATAAGTCACTTATGAAATGGGATTTGTCACTTATGAAATGTGATAAGTCACTTGTGAAATGGGATTTGTCACTTATGAAATGGGATAAGTCACTTGTGAAATGGGATTTGTCACTTGCGAAATGGGATAAGTCACTTGTGAAATCGGATAAGTCACTTGTGAAATGGGATTTGTCACTTATGAAATGGGATAAGTCACTTGTGAAATGGGATTTGTCACTTATGAAATGGGATAAGTCACTTGTGAAATGGGATTTGTCACTTGTGAAATGGGATTTGTCACTTGTGAAATGGGATTTGTCACTTATAAAATGGGATAAGTCACTTGTGAAATGGGATTTGTCACTTATGAAATGGGATAAGTCACTTTTGAAATGGGATTTGTCACTTGTGAAATTGGATTTGTCACTTGTGAAATGGGATTTGTCACTTGTGAATGGGATTTGTCACTTGTGAAATGGGATAAGTCACTTATGGGATAAGTGACTTGTGAAATGGGGTTTTCACTTGAGAAATGAGGTTTTCACTTGAGAAATGAGGTTTTCACTTGAGAAATGGGATTTTTCAGTTGAGAAATGGGGTTAGTCACTTGAGAAATGGGGTTAGTCAGTTGGAAAATGGGGTTAGTCAGTTGGAAAATGGGGTTTGTCAGTTGAGAGATGGGATTTGTCACTTGATAAATGGGATTGTCACTTGTGAAATGTCACTGGAAAAATGGGGGATGTCGGTTCATCTAATACATAGATATGCTACAGACAACAGGAATATATAAATTTACCTTAGTTGAAGAGATGTGGAGTCAATTTCAGACAGTGCCACTGAACAGTCTCCTGATACCGAGGCTAATAGGGAGGGGCTGTGGAAAAGAACAATCACAAAGTTATTCCAAGCACACAAGCTGAAAACCTATTCAAGTAAGGGTTCAAAACTTCTAGCTTATGCGAACTAAGGTAACTGGAAAGATACCTTAATTGCTTAAAATATAATAATTTGGAAGAATTAAATCAAACTTGTTCATTATCTCTAAATTGTAGTCAGTTGAACCAGTGAGGAAATTTTATAAAAATAAACGGGATAGTTTTCTAAAATATTCTCCATTAACTCAGAAAGACTTTATTCTGTAACCCTCTTAATGTTAATGCAGTTTTACTTTTTGAAATATCTGATAATCCATGTTCTTATTTTCAAAAGGAAACTAAGTACTTTCATATCGGAACAAACTTTCAATCTTATTGAAAATGTGAAAAGGTACATTTTATAATGTAAAGTAGAAACTTACGAATGAGATGAGAATTGAAGCCTGTAGACTGGTCGAGTATGAGGAGATCCATAAGCTGGTCTGTCACCATCTTTACGTGTGTCTAACACGCACAGCTCTCCCGTCTCTGAACCGACGCCTATCACATGTTCACTGCCAGGCTTCCAGCATACACACGTCGGACAAGATGTCAGACATTGCTTATCTATAAACACACAATCAGGAGACATTTATGGTTTAACTATATTATAATAACTCTTTTTGCATCAATTATTCAGTACTTTGTGTTTTTGAATTTACTTAAACTGCTAGATTACAACAAGTAATTAAAGAAATAGACATTACATAATTATTTGTCAGATCTGTTATATTTGTTTGATTGTTGTGTTACACCATGTTTTGTGTACTTTAACTCCTATGAATGCTTGTGTCCGTCAAATGGATGAAGGAAAAAAAAATCTTTAGGTAACTGTGAACAGTAGGAGGGGGAACTGAGCAATCCCTGGCTAGTCAATGGTTACTTTCAGATGTACTATCATTGCATAATGTAGCCAAGGTGAGCAAACAGGTCAGAGAATTACCTCATCCAAAGTGATATGTTTAACAAAAACTGATGTGGTCACATGACATTTCACAGATTGTCTGGACTACCAGCATACAGAACTAATTGTTTTTTCCAGACACTCGAGTATACAAACCATCTGTAGTTGTACACCTATCTACTGTGGATTTAACAGACCTCACTAACCCTACATTTCAGAAGTTATTTTTTGGATCCATGTTTGCCATGACAGACTATTAATCTAACAGAATTTCATTGCACAAGTGGATAAAAGTTTAAAGATGTATAAAATAGACCAAGTGTTAATTTTATGGGTTGGAACTCAATACAGGAAATATTTTATTATAACCTTATAGCAAAGGGATCGTTTCTGCTATGGTAATTTCTTGTTATGGGCCATTTTGGCATTATGTTAAACACTACCAACCACATTTGTTTTGTTGTTCAATTGACTCTGGTGTTGGTATTGAATACATCCAAACCTAACTACAATAGATAGGACATGTAAGTCAGGTCATATGATCTGCGATGTTTCATGTAATTCACTCCACTTCTAGTTCTAGAAGCGACGGAAAGTTAAAAAAAGACGACAATTCTCCCTTCCAGTCCTATATCTGCACTCAACAACAACACAAAATACAGTTCTGAAAGATTTGTATTAACAACACAGTGACATTATTTGAACGTGGTCACCGGAAGTCATGTAGAAGAAAACAACACTTCTGAGCCCTTTTACTTAAGATTATGTAAGAAATTGTTGAATAGATTAACTTTGATTAATGAAACAAACCTATTTGCCTGGCAGGTCTGGGGTTTCTAGAGTCCCATAATAATACACTATTGTCCTGAAATAAGAAACGATAGAATTTACCAATAGCTCTTCTTTACATCCATATTTGATTTCTTATGATTTAACAGAATAAAGAATAATACTCTGTACACGATGAATTTCAACCTTCCAAGTCATAAAACAATTTGATTGGGGTTTAACACCATAGGTAATGTTATTTCATTCATATGACGATACCAGCCCATTGGGTGAGGGGGGAAACAAATGATTGATTGATCGATTGATTGGGGTTTAATGTCGTACTCAAGGGTATTTCACTTATATGACGACATCCCAGCCCAATGGGTGAAGGAAACCACCCTTGACACCACTGGCAACAAACAAAGACATCACGGGACAAATACAGGACGCAATACA
>JAQQZZ010153104.1:0-12470 GCA_030265115.1 Mopalia vespertina | reverse complement strand
TTACTACATAATAACGTTGAAGCCTTCCTTATTATGTACTAATCCATGCGACCTGAGATACGCATTCTATACTACTAGAGTATTAGATTAAAAACATTAAGAAACACAACAAGCAGCTAAAAACAAACTCACCTGCACACTTCTTTATAATTGTCTGGATTTTCTACCACAAGACAAGTAGGCCTAGTGTATGTATCGCGTGTTTCAACGGGTCTGATCTTTATCGCCTGTCTCTCGCAGTGCAAGGCTAGAGTGAAGAATCTGTGGAGACAGTCTTGGCGTCGCTGGAAATTTCTTTCCACTTTAACCTTTGTTTATGGTCATCAAAATACAACAAATACATAGACAGAAAAAAAACAAGGGGGGCGTTTTAGATCTGATTTTAATTAGATTGCAAAATACAGAAAATATGTCTCATGATGTTAATTCTGTGTTGTCCCCATATTTGTCTAAAGAAGTCATTCTAAATGTAAGGACATTTCTTTTGAGGATCTATCCCAGCATAACCCGAACAACACCATGAACTCTGGCTGAGAGCAGCTTTGTGAAGCGCTACAGCCAGCTCTGTCTTTACTAGGCATTGGAGAGAGATTAATTTTCATACATTGAACACACTTCACATATGGTGGTGCTAATATCAATTACTGCTGGAAGACACCACCATCATATAAATGAAATACCCTTGAGCCCAGCGTATACACCATATCAATCAACAAAGCAATCACCCACTCACTCAACCAGTCAATCAATCAATCAATCAACCAATCAATGACACAATCAATCAAGCAATGACACAATCAATAGTTTTAACGTTAAATAATTGTTGCATTTGTCTACATAATTGAAGTACTGGAGTAAACTTAGTGTTAAAGGTACATGGAACTGTTGGATGGTGCATTTGTTGTCTTCAACAGCAGTCTTCGAGATTAGTTTAAAAAAAAATAATTTTGTATATTTTTGTAGTTCTGTCATTCGGAACCCTGTTTCACTCAGCATCTATTGGCTGTTTATTTGAATACCCTTTTATCATCTCTTTTCAGGGTATCGGAGATAGTGCTCAAGGATTCGCCAATTTTGTCCTGTATTGTTTCTTCACTGAGCGAGTTCGGAATCAGTTGAGATTAACTCTGTGTGGCTGCATTCCTAAGAAACGTAGAGTGCATGTTAATGATCCCACAGACGTGCCGACTGTCACGATATCAAATTCACACAACACTCAGCATATTTCATAGTACCGACGATGGCTAAGATCTTGCTGGAACCCTTTGGTTTAAATTCATTATTTGAACTTGACCCCTTTGAAGTTATAAGACATTCTAATTACATATAGTAAAATGTAAGCTTGCATTTAGTTTTACAATAAATATATTACACAGCCGCTTTAAAACATCAGGCCAATAACTGTGGCTTAGTGGTTAGCGTGTCTGCTTACTAATCCTACTTCGATGTTCCGTCCATGGGATCGAGTCCGTCTTTCGACAATCAGGTATATGAGTCACACGATGCGGCTCCGGCAAACGCGGGGGATGGTTTTTAATAAGTTTCCTCTTGGATTTCCACCATAATTTTGCGAGGAACAATAGCTATGAAGTGGATAAACCGTCGTCATATAAGTGAAATACCCTTGAGTGCGACGATAAGCCCCAAATCAAACGAACGAAAAATTATCCAAGCATCAGAAGATAATTATGTTTTATTTGCTATATGTTTTATGTCGATCTATAGTTCTAATAGTGAACGAAGACCACTCAGCAATTTTGTATTACATCTGATTATATAACAATAGATATTGAGATCGGCGCACCCACCAGCCGTGGCTGCGTTCCCATCCAATCTTTTATTGCCTATTTCTGGCTCTTCAGATTTTGACAGATGATGCAATAACAAAATTGTCTGCATTTAAAAGAACCAACATGGCCTAAAATTTGTAAATAAAATTTAAAAATAAAATCATTAAAAATGCGCTCTATTTGTATGTGGATATGAATACAATTTGTAATTGTTATAGAAATATTAATGGATCCTCTCCAAATGTATAGATGTGTAATCCCAGGTATCATTCCAACAATATATACATATACATAATGTTCCATTCCTTATTTCTCGACATAATAGACATAGGAAACAATTTCCCGCAGTCTACCAAAGCGTCCAGCAAGGCCTTAATAATTCTTTGGTTGTAATGTATAACATCTTTGACTTTTTGTAATTGCCATACCGGCATTGTAATACGGACGACAATCGATATTGAATAATTTCGTTATGAAGACAATAACTCGGGATGACAATCACTTATTTCGAGATAAGGACGAGTAACATGGATGGCTATCTATAGTTTCGACATGAGGATAAGTAATCTGGATAAAAATCAATACTTTCGATATAAGGACCAGTATGGATGGCTAGCTTTAAATTCGTGACAAGGACCACTAATATGGATGGCAATCTATAATTTCGTCATAAGGACCAATAATCTGGATAAAAATCAATAATTGTACTTTCGCCATAAGGACCATGCAGCAATATGGATGACAATCTATAATTTCGTCATAAGGACCAATAATCTGGATAAAAATCAATACTTTCGCCATAAGGACCAGCAATATTGATGGCAATCTATTATTCCGTCATTTGGATTCGTATAAATATTGACCATCAATCATTTCGTCATTCTCATGACAACTATTTTTATTAAGAACGCGTTCTTTATGAGTGAACATTTTCATCGCAGTGGTTCGCCTTTTACAATATAACTTGTTCGAATACAAAATAATATAACATAATTTCGTTAGCTAAGTGCGATAATCATCAAGAAATATATTTCAGAATAATTCATACTAATGTGTTTTTGTGTTGTGATTTATGTATCATATATGTGCGAATCTGACAAATATTTTTAGATCAACATTTACCTACTACCTGTTGATCAACGTTGTGACTGAACTTAAATCGGTATTCAGCTTGCTCCATGTATTAAGTCAAAATTTCGCCATATTTTTCTCTAAATATAAAGTTGAAAAACTTAAAATAAACACCATAAGAACACCATGGGAAACTTTCTGATGTATTTCTTAAAATCGTACTTATCGATAACCGGCTTAAGAAAACATTAAAAAGTAATAGAACTATATAGCCAGCTCCGAGGATACCTTATAGTCAGCCAGGATTCAACGCGGAATTGTTCCATTACATTTGAGGTTAGCTTGGAATTCAATCCTTAACTATCAAAGATGTCCCAGTAGACACTTTGTGCTTTTTCTTGGTTCTATTTGAGTGTGTGTGTTTGTGTCTCTGTGATTTGAGGCTGTATAATGCCTAAAAACCGTTTGCTTAAAAAAACAAGTTTCTTCATCAAACTTTCCCTTCTCATACACTGTTAGAAAAATATGGCTCTAATGGAACCCTATAAGGGGCTACACCTAAACATTCATTTAGTGTAGTGTTACATAGCCACACATCTCATACATAACTGTATGTTATTATATAGAGCAAAAGGACATAAGCGTCCAATTATAACTGTTCAGGGTAAATTAACTATAATTACTATAATTATATTGATATTATAATTATATTAACTATAATTATAATGAAAATGACATGTTCATCCCTTCCAAAAATTGAGTCAACAAAAGTGACCAGATGGTACATGTTTTTGTTGTTGTTGTTATGAACGTAAAAATAAATCTTTTGTCGTCTATAATTAAAAAAGGAAACTCTGTTACATTAACAATTCCGTTCTAGATCAACTCGATATATTGTCACCAACACTTAAACACTCGAGTCAAATAATGTTAAGCAAATCTTGAAACAGAGCAAGTGTTTTCTGGTCAGAAACGATTATCATGGGAGACACATTCTAATGTCACCTATAGCTTAACAAGTGTTTAATTTCCGTCGGATTATCTTAAACCCAGTATGTTAACTAAACGCATGCTCGCCTTTTCTATCTGCAACTCTTACTAGTGTGTTCTATTATTCCAACAGCTGTCGCCAAAACTTGCAAACATACATAGCGGAAAAACGTAAAACTTCTTAAAAATTATTTTAACTGAATAATGAATTATTTAATTTTTCTGATTGGTTGACTAGTGTTTAACGCCATACTTAAGGGTATTTCACTTACATGACAGCGGTGTATTTCCAAAGAATTAAAACTAACACGACCATTATGTGAAGAATTCTATACAAACGCTATGTTAAAAAATTAATGTTCCTCCATAGCGTACATCATAAATGCACTTAAATTACGCTACCCTTAGCCAGAGGGCTTGATTCTTATGAAAAATTGGACTCCAGAATTTGTATGGCTGTAGGAAGAATGATGTGTTTATTGGGTGTAACAGCAGACTGCATGATTGATATGTTTGTTGTTTGGCGTTATATATAGTTAAGGGCATTTAAGTCATACGACGGCGTGTCAGCCCATGCACTATGTGAAGGAAACCACTCGTCATGCATTGGCAATAAACAATGAAGAAAAAGTACACAATCAAGATACAGATGTCATTTTCCACTCTCAAAAAGGGGTATTCTATAGTGCCATCGCTAATCCTAAATATGAATGACACTGCATTTCGAAAGACACTGATAATATGAATGCTGACTTCTCCCTGCTGTAAAAAGTCATATTCTAGCGTACTAAATGTTCAAAACACCAGCTGAAAAACTCTATTAAACAATTAGTATAACTATCAATATATTTAGTTTGCAATTTAGTACAGTATCAGTTGTTACTACATTATATGTAATTTTATAACAGTATCAGTTGTTACTACATTATCTGTAATTTTATAACAGTATCAGTTGTTACTACATTATATGTAATTTTATAACAGTATCAGTTGTTACTACACTATCGGGAATTTATTACAGTATCTGTTGTTACTACACTATCGGGAATTTATTACAGTATATGTTGTTACTACATTATCTGTTTTTTATTACAGTATCTGTTGTTACTACATTATCGGTAATTTATTACAGTATCTATTGTTACTACATTATATGTAATTTTATAACAGTATCAGTTGTGACTACACTATCGGGAATTTATTACAGTATATGTTGTAACTACATTATCGGTAATTTATTACAGTATCTATTGTAACTACATTATATGTAATTTTATAACAGTATCAGTTGTAACTAAAACACCGGGAATTTATTACAATATACGTTGCAACAAGCCGCGACCGTGTGTGTTACAAATCTGGTACATATGTTGGATTTTGTTTCTCGAGGTACTGTCGGTCATCCATAATAACTCGCGATTTACATCTATTTGGAAACGTTATTTAAAACATGAGTCGATTTATCGGTTTGAGTTAGTCAACCACCATTTGTCAGGGCGATAAATTTTCGGACATATATTTGCATTATTTATTTTTAAAAGTGGTGGGAGGTTTTCTTTAAACTTTGAGTTGGCAAACTCGTCGTAGAGAATAACCATTATGGAAAAACACAAAATACAAACCGATATATTTTTAAAAGAAACAAGGTGCCTAATTGGTAGTTTTGTTGTTTTGTATATTTGGGTAAAACCATAACATTTTATATTATTTTCCTTCAATGGCCCTCTGAATAATTTCAGTTTGTTTGGAGTGTAAAGCATTCCCAATGCTGTATTCACTAAACACTGGAGGAAGTTAAACTTTCCAACATTATCAAAACACTTCAATTGTATGGTTGGGTGTCGGTTATTGATGGAATACATCGACCTCATATAAGTAAAACACCCTTAAGCACGGCGTAGAACACCAATCAATCAATCAGTGTTGACTCTGTATGTATAAACACACTGACAATGAGTATCTCTGCCCAAAGAACTCGGGGTTATAGTCTACACTGGCTGCTAGTTTCACACGATACTTGAAAATTATTGGCAAATAAGATTGTGATCAATATTATATAGATGGGGCGACGTTGAAGGAGTTCATCTGTATAACCTTCGTGATGTTTTGGTGAAATTGTTGGTGAAACATTTCGTGATAAATTCAACAAAATCATCGAGACATAGAATAAGGAAAAGACTTGCAAGCGAATTTTCTATTATCTGCTACCCGTTTATTTGTTCATTTTGACATCTTTAAATATTTATCCTGAACACCTCATTAATAATCTTAACCGCACCACGCTATGGTTATTGAATTAAGAACAAAACAAAAAAAACAAATATATATGGTCATACAGTGTAAATTAGTACTACATTCATAAAATGTATTTGGCTGAAGTCAGAATGTTTCAAGATTTCAATTAAAGCCAATCCTCCTGAAAATAAATCTATTAATCGTTATCAGTGTTTTCGCCGAGGGTGATTGCCTTCAACAATTGGGCTCATTAGTAAATCAAAACCACTTCACTACTCTCATTTGATAGAAACTATTTGCCGAGAGTACTGCTGAACTCTTGCACATATACAAAATCTGGTAAATTCTTGTATAGATTAATCACCCGCAAGGAAGCACTACAGAACTCGACTGGCTGGCGTCAAATCTACTGACAGTTGCAGCTGGAATAAAAAAAAAACTCGACACAAGTCTTTACAACTTACAAGTTCTATCTATAAGTAACAAAAATGGAACACACGTCTGTCTGTGTAGAGCTCGTCTGACCATATACAGTTAATTATAGCAATCGTGTACGTCAAATTAATCGGGTTGACATTAAAAGAATTATAAAAATTTTCATCTGCAAACAAAGTTGGTAATCCATCCACAAATATTGTTTATTTGTTTGATTTGGGTTTAACGCCGCACTTAAGGTTATTTCACTCACATGATGGCGTGCCAGCCCAATGAGTGAAGGAAACCACCGTCGACACAACTAGCAACAAACAATGACAAGACGGGACACATACGGGACGTAAAACAAAAACATCAGAAACGGATCTGTCCCATGTTGCCTCTATGCCACGAGAGAACCAGGACAACAAGAAACTCCCTCCCAGCCCTCCGTCATCAACAAAGAAGCACTTTATAGCCAGAAGATGGAGTCGGGAGCGTACTGGTGTTTGTCCTTGTGTCAATGCTTGTTAGTCTTGTCTTTACTGTCACTTCCGTGTGAAAATGGGTTTCTTCACATTTTTAGCTGGTGTATGCTCGTAGGTGAAATAACCTTAAGTACGAAAATCGACCGTAAACCAGTAAAAACACAAATAATTCAGGGGCTGAACTGAGGAACTGGTAGGCCTACAGCAAGTTGGTCCTCTGGCTAAGGGCAGTTTGGTTGGAGTGTAGCAATGCGGTCTCTACTTAGCACTGGAGGAAGATTAACATTTCAACTTTATCAAGTCACTTCACATGCTATGGCTGTCCTAGTGTCAATTATTGTTGGAATACACTGCCATCATATAAGTGAAATACCCTTGACCATATATAGGATGGCCTATATACTTCCATAAAATGTATGAAGATTTTTAAAAAATCGACATTTACATGGCAACTAAAGTATTATGTAACCCGAAGTCTTGGATTTGGGGGATTGTTTGTTGAATACTATAGCATTAAATGTGCACCTATATCTAATGCTCATAAATTGCTGGTAAAATAAGTACAGCCAACAATGCAAAATGTTTGATGCGGTATATCGTATATATTTTTTATATGTTTGGTTTTAGATCTAACAATATCAAATTATGAAACTCAAATTAACTATATATTCACGAAACCTTGCACGAATTATTCGTTTACGGTATACATGTATTTAATACTGTATAACAATGAAAGTCGAGAGAGGATCTCGCTCCCTCGCGTTAAAAATTGCAATGAGAGGGAGCGATATAGGCATGAGAGAGCGAGGGTCAGGATTCTAGCTCCCTCGGGTTGAAAACGTCGCTCCCTCGAGTTCAAAATTTAAAACGCAAGGGAGCGAAATGTCCTATTTCGGCTTCGATATATACCTTCTAATATTGGTGTAGCCTTGCACCAAGATAAGTAATCTAAAAAACTGATTCAATTAACTAAATTAAACACGGGAGTCCGCATGTACAACTAAGAAGGCACCATTATGTTATACAGAGGAGCAAAATTCTGGTCACAGTCAAAGATTATTCAGGTAACTATACTCTCACTAAATGGAACGCAAAACAATCATCAAATACGTGAGATACCGCAGGTACATCCTTATGCATGTCAGGAGCACAATATATGGGGCTATAATTCCTCCGTCTTAGTCCATATAAACCCACGTCGAAGGGCCTCTCAAAACATATATCTGATTTTTCTCTGATTATTTTTTAGATACACTTCACGCAATGACTAGTGTTTTACCTACCTACAATATTTCTTTTCTGACGGTTTACATATTTATTTTTTGCAAAGGGAGATAACTTAAACATGTCACCTCGGGTGAGAGATTCAAATAAAAGTTTTTTTAAACTTGAAGAAAGAAAGTAGGAGTTTTTGCCTATGGTATCCAAAAAAATTGAGAGAAAGATCAGATATATGTTTTGAGTGTCCGGCGATAGCGGCGGGTCGATTTGCAGCCTTCACCATGGGTTTCTATTGACGGGAAGTAGGGCTAAGACGGAGGAATTAGCCGTATATATTGTGCAAGTCAGGAGATTGTAATTGTTGCATTTATAAACTTGGCGAAGTGATCGGTGAACTTTAATACCTGTGGATCCCAAGGGCGGTTGGAGAGATTTATGTTTCCCCAGAGCTATAGCTTATAAGGAGGAAACATATATAGCCTATATGTGTGTTGTGAGCGGGCAAAACTAGTAAAAATCACGTGGAAAAGATGAGATTTTGCCATGTGATAAATATGTGGATAATCCGTGGCATATGCAAATAATTATGACGTGAATTTTCCACGAGATATACACAAAAATTGTACACGTCTTCATTCATTGAATGGTACATACAAAAACGTATCTCGGTGAATTTATACAGTCAACCGAACAGGTCTACTGCATAGCCGTCATATAAGGGGGAAATAGCCTGAAGTACGGCGTAAAACACCAATCAAACAGACCAATCCCGTCCAAATCCCCAGGGCTTTTCCCGCACATGGACATCAATTACAGTCATCGCCTATCGGTATATCGGACGTCCACCTACACATCTGATATTATACGAGAACATTGCAACAAAAATATACAATAAGTGAAGAAATAAAAATTTTACCAAAAAAAAAAAAAATGGATTTGTCCGATCATAGAACACGGGCTATCAATTCATAAGACTCGATTTTGAACACTTATACACCCTTTTGTATAAATACCAAAAACTCGAACAATAATTTTGTCAATAACATGGGGTATAAAATGTAAGCCTTCATAATATATCCCAGAATCAACAATCCTAGCCGGAAGGTTATTCACTGGATTCGGCAATGGTTCAATCTCAAACTCGGCCTTAGACTTTCTACAAATATTAAATGTAAATTTTGCTTTTGTTTTGAGTGATTTCTCTTTCTTTAGGATTCGATAACATTGTCAATCTCTATTAAATTAAGCAACAGTAGTTCTGCATCAAATGTGTCCTGTAGAGTTATCTACCTTCATAGGAGCTCTTCTGTGCCGTTGGTATGGAAAAGCGTTATGGTTGTCAAGATATGGCCGCCAAAAGTCCGTACAAGGTGTTTCACTTTGGAAGAATTACCCCCTAATTTTTCTGCTTTTTGGTTGTTTTTGGCAATGAAAAATGAGTAAATTTTACGAAATGAAGCCCCATGAGGCTTCTTCATTCCACTGTTGCGCGTATTAGGGCTTTATCATGCCTCTGTTGTGAAGTAAATAAACTTCGCCATCCTGTCAAACTGTGATAAATGCCCTAACAAACGTCCATCATGGCTATGGAAAAACTGTATGTGGTCCGTGAGACCCACACACGTGGTATAACAGCTCTGGGCTTCAATCCATCCAGGAGGGAAATTCTTATGGGTTGTGAAGGTAAGCCAAGTAAATAAACGGGGAAAAAAGGGAACATGTTCTGTACTTCCAGTCGGTGACGTTTTGTGAGTTTTGGAAAAAATCTGAGATTCCTCAATCTTTTTTTCTGGCTAAGTTGATCGGTTTCGTTTTGTAGTTGGGCAAAAAAATACCACTGAAACCTCTAAACACAGCACCCCTGAAGAAAAACAGACAGACTGAGTGTGACTGACATTGCCTGCTTCCTTATCTTTTTTACAACACAGCCCCTCTGGCTAAGGGCAGTTTGTTAGAAGAGTAGCAATGCTGTCTTTACTTAGCACTGGAGGAAGATTAACTTTCTAACATTATGAAAACACTTCAAAGCTTGGTTGTGCTAGTGTCAATTATTGTTTGAATACATGGCTGTCATATAAGTGAAATACTCTTAAGCATGGCGTAAAACACCAATCAATCAATCAATCCCCATTTTCTTGTTGCGATTTTATATGTTAGGTATCAACTAAAATATCCACAAGAAAATGTGAAAGGTAAGACCTAATTAGACCTACATGTAGTCGAGGGGTTAATGCATGCAAAGTTAATACGGTTCTGTTTAATAATGCCCTGGACATTTATGTGCGTTACAAAGTCTATTAAATCTTTGATTGCTTAAAAGTCAACAATATTTAATTGTTTTATTATATTTTTTACAAATACACAATTATTTGAAACCAACTATTTATTTCTTTAAGATGGCTGTGTTAAGACGTGGGAGGCAGAAAGTGGACGGCTATTACAGACTGCATTTGAACACAAAGGATGGGTGACAGATTTTTTATACTGGTGAGTTTAAAGTACCGTACTTAATAAATATCTGTGTAGACCACAGTAAACAATATTGCAATGCATTTGCGCTACTATAGTGTTATGGTTTTTTTTTTTAACTATGCACAGAATATATATTTTGAAACAGCAAAATGTGCAGTAATGCGTCATGTTATCTGCTTATTGTGTCAGTTTAAATAACCCTGGGTTACATAATGGCAGTTTGTTAACCCAGAACCAAAATTCATGTTTTGTGTTACATGACAAGTATGCAAAGTAACTCTGATAATTATAAACTACCGCACTGCCTGACGAGTAAAAAAGTTTAGCGAAATTCTACCCAAGTTATATAAAGTGAAATACAGTTGAGCGTCTAATGTCAAGTTTATAAATAGTACCGAAACCAAAAAATATTATTAAAATTTACACTGAAATATATATGCCATTTATTTTTAGCTGTTAAAAAGAGTTTTACAGTTATTGTCATACATCTGTTTATTATATGAATGAATTTCTTTCCAGGGCTAGTTCTAAGCTGGTGCTGTCCTCCGCGAATGATGGTTATATTATAGCCTGGGGCTCCGGTGGGGGGATTTCCGATAAAGTACATGTAAGTCAACATTCTAGTTTAAACTGAGCCCTCTGGCTAAGGGCAGTTTGATTATAGACTATACTAACATGTATTAACTTTGTACTGGAACTTTTAGAAGATTAACTTCCCAACAGTTTAGCAGATTAACTATATGCTGCCATCAAAGAAGCGAAATATCTTTAAGCATGGCGTAAAAGTAAAACACCAACCAATCAATCAATCAATCTACTTTAAACTGAACTTAAATGTACAACATCTGCATGTAATTTCCATGTATCACTGCAAATTCTCAAGTAATGCTGCACTGTCCCTTCGCTTGATTTGCTTTAATAGCAAAAGGATTCCGAACCCCTTTTCATTTTATTTTCACAGCAAGCAGGGCTGTGTTGTCGCTCAGTTTGCAGTTTATTTCCAATATACTGGAATACCAACAGAGTGACCTCCCTTTGAGAAATAGCATAATTAAATATTATGAAATTTGTTGTCTAATAGCTTGAAATATTATTTTTTGCCATAGTAATAGATTTAAAGCTATATGTTTCTGAAAAGTAACAACACTCAATGTTATAGAATAGGCTGGCTGCCTTGCAAAGGGAGATCACTCTGTTGCTGTAACGTCATAACTCAAAACCCCCAAGCCTGTGCGTCTACCAGGTTTCATCTTGGTTGTCCACCATAATTTGGCAAGGAACAGTGTGAAGTGGACAATATGTTATATTAGTGAAATACCCATGAGTTTGACGTTAAACCCCAATCAAACAAACAAAGCAACCCCCATATTGATTTGTGTTTGTTTCAGATTGGGATGCCTGTTTATTGTATGGCTATCAATACGCGGAGGAAACAGCTTGTGTGTGGCGTAGGTGGTGGCATTAAAGTCTATTTATTAGACGAGAGTAAGTACATGTTTCTAATATTAGATCTTTAAAATATTTTATCATCATTTGTGGAGATAAATGGCCTATGCTAACGTAAGATTTTTAGATGTGTAAAACGTTTTCAAATAACAAATCCAATCTTTTTTTTTTTTATATTACCCAAGCTATATGATTTAATGCTCACCTATGCTTTTGCTTTCCTCTTCTTGGCAGTTGGACGGAGCTTTCCATTGCCTTTGGAGCTCTCGCCCCGTGAGGGAGCGGGTGGGCCATGGCCCTGCAGAATATTCCCTCGGCTTCCTCGGTCGATCGTAAGAGGCGA
>JAQQZZ010153093.1:0-12470 GCA_030265115.1 Mopalia vespertina | reverse complement strand
GGCACTAGGTTTATGACCAAGCGGGCTGTACGTAAGGCATGGAGGTAAGCCCGCTTCCGGTTTTAATCAAATGGGTATAGGCCTATTAGTCAATGTAATGAAACCCTGTTTTGTTTCCCTATCGATATATTAAAGCAGTCAAGTGTGTGTTGATAAGATTGGCAAAGTTCACCAGATGTTTTCGTAACACAAGGAATCCGTGTGTTGTGCATGCTTGTATAACTGATGTTTTTGACACCGAAGACCACGTGCTGAGTTACTGAACTCACCACGACCCTCCAAATATAGAACTGTCTCGCCTGTAAGAAAGTACAAATCAACTTTCATATGCGGTATGCCATGTTAGCACTAAGCTGTCATATTTTTCAACCAGTTGCATATCTTTTAAGAGGCCAATAGACTGTAATCTCCAAATAGTCCTGACATCTAGCTTTGCCATGTTTCTCCTTTCGCCGACTGTTGCGAGGACTTAACATCAAGGACATTTCAAAGATATAAGTGAAATAACTATGAGTAGAACACACAATTCTGACAATACATACGCTGTTGTATATCCGTTTGTTGAACCAATTGTCCGTTATATAATCACACAATACGACCTTTGCAAACACTATATACTCAATGACAGCAATCTACATTCTATTGATTTGGTTTTGTTTTGTTAATTATACAATGTACTTGTTCTTGTTTATAATTTTTTGTCTCTAATTTATGTCATCTGTATCGTACGAAACCGTGGAAGGGACATGCAAAAAAAACATTTTTTTTTCGCTTTCTAAAAGTTGCTACTTTTAGACTGATATTTCTTTTTTTGAACGGATCCTTGGAAGGGACATAATAAAATAATTCCCTTTTTTTGCAGATGTGCCCGTCACTGGAAAAAAAAAATCGTATTTTAATTACGTTAACCCATGTGCGTAAGCCAATCAAATTTCTTCTTCGAGAAGAATGACCTACCCAGTGGTCAAAATACCGAGACCATTGTGGGATAAATTAATTTTGCCCGTGTTACATTTACAATTTAATTTTTTTTTTCTAAGGACACACAAAAAAAGATAATTTTTATTCTAAATTAATTTCTCGCGTGATACTGAGCCAATCAGATCCGAGAGCTAAGTCGGGGGATATTAATTTCCCCCGCGATAAGACCCAATAAGAACCCAGAACTAAGTCAGACAAAATTTATTTCCCTGGTCTAAGTCAACTCATCAAACACAATTTTCTAAAACCTTGACGATCTGTTTCTTACCTATGAAATCTCTGATTGGTTGGGTATCGCGGGAGAAAACAATTAAGAATTAAAAAAAAAATGTGTGTGTCTATAATATAATATTCTTTCTCGTCATAAATGTAACACGGGGAAATAAATTTTCCCCGAGATAGTTTTGGTTATGGCCAATCATTCGACAGCTTCTCTGAATTAAATCGTCTCTTTGGCTGACTGACGCGGGGGAAAAAAATTAATTTTCCCCAAATTAACATATTTTAGTAAAGAATTTTTTTTTGAGGGGCTGTCTTATGTTTTTATTTATTTTACCAAGTCCCTTCCACGGTTCCATATAGTACTGTTTTAAAATGAACTGCTATTCTACATATACACACCGGTCGACTGTTATATTCTGAGGAGGAGAAAAAAATACTCATTATGATATTAAACTGCAATAACTGACAACTGATCAAATCAAGTGTTTGTTCCATTCTCGAATTTATTTTTCAGTTTTGCCGCTTATTAGTGAACCTCTTGACATCCCTAATCCTATTTCTATTCCATCTACAATGCCTAGACCAAAAATGTTTCAATTCACTCAAATAAAACGATTTCAGAGAGGCAAATTGTCATATTGACGATTATGCTCAGCAAACAGTCTGCAATGTATAAAGTATATAACTGAAGATAGTTTTTTTTCCCTCAACAACTGTATTCCAGCAACATTGCCAACTAGTATTACTAAACATGGGAGATAACTCCCCCTCATCCCGAATGTTTCATATCAGTGGCTTCCATTTGTACTGACTGACTTTTCCACTGACCCCATCGATTTAGCAAGATATCTCTAAAGACGCAGTTGTCAGGAACTGATGAAAACTGAATAAATATAAGTTCCTCTGAAAATGTGTATGGTCAGTAAGCTATTAGCAGTCCACACCTAAGTTGTAAGGATCTTAATCTTACCGATCCAGGATAATGTAACAAGACAAGAAAACTAAAATGAGATGTGGAAATAGCATTCTAAAAAATAATCGATTCTACTTCCTACGTCCAGACATTGACTCTAAGATACACCCGGGTCATCTTGTTTTGCATTTCTTTCTTTTTTTGCTGGTCTGTGGCATGCTTGCCCCAAATATTGGCGGAGATTAATGTGCGATGGCCTGGCATAGCGTACGAGAGTTAGTCTCGTCCACTATAGAAAACTCTCGTGAGAATACGATTGGTGAAAATAGATGAAGTTTAATATTGTGACTGTTATCTGGTGGTCTGACACGGCCTTTCAGTCGCCCGGGTTTCAAACTGCCGACATATCCATGAATCTGGTCAATTACGACTTAAAGATGGTCTATTTCATCTTGAACTTGTATGAGTCATTGTGCGTTTTAACAAAGGTGACATTGACCATTGGATAACCACTGGTCACTGGTGGTGTCGCTGGTAGAATTAGCTACTGTTGTGCATGAAGGGCCTGAATATATACAGTTTTTTTCTCCAATTTGAGTATATCACGTGTTAAGTAGAGTAAAGTAACAATATCCAGAAAAATCGTAGAAGGATTGACCAATCAAAACACCCTTGTTATTCGCTAATTGGATGTAGCGATTACTCGCGAGGATTCAGCATCCTTTGTGGGTAAAGATTTCTTCAGAACGGAACCTCCCAGTTTTATTTAATTTGAGATAGCTCAGCCGTGAGCTAAAGTATGAGATTTTGTGTGCACCCAATTCTCATGGTCCTTTGTCTGTGACGCAGATTCTGACCTTTGGACATTACCTTATGCTAGATGGTTGTGAACGAACAAAGGCACATGGGAATTTATTTAACAAGATGGCGGGATAACTTAGCTGGTTGCCAGAGAAAGGTTTAGACTATATGCAGGCGAAAATTGATGAGTGCAGATATAAGGAGCTATAAAATGAAAGCTCTATAGGTATATCGAAAGACGTTTTTCACTTTGATTCCGTTTGAAAAGATTTTACTTTCTGTGTAGTTGGATACAAAAAAATCAATCTACAAGACGTTTTTTTTATGAAGCTGTACCGTCAGTATTGCATACGCTATGCAATGACGGTACCTGGATCTAATTGGAGACGAGATTTCAAGGGAGCAGGAAGACAGACGACTTCTGTTAGGTATTTGATAGACTAAATTAATGTTTCCGCGTTACCTTTTAAATTCTAATTATTTCGGCATCATTAGACGACATTGGTATCTAAACTTAAACTCTTATAGTTATTATATTCAATCAGATATAAATTCAAATTTTTATCTCGTCCTGTGTGTTCATCTCTTTGTCTTGTGATTCGCAATTAGTTACATGGGTTCACGGCTAACATTCAATCTGAATAGAATTCAACGAGATACCTTAGATCTCGCAGTCGCGGACTTATACAACACGCTTCCACGTGCAGTATTAGTTCAAATCAAAATCCATAGTTTGATTGATTGATAAATAGATTGGTGTTTTATCCCGTGCTTAATGGCATTTCACTTATATGACAGCGGTGTGAAGTGTTTTGATAACATTGGAAAGTTAATCTTCCTCCGGTGCTAAGTATATGCAGTATGACTACTCTCCAAACAGACTGCCCTTAACAAGGGACCAACAGCTTGACATAAATCAAGCTATATTACCAGGGCAAAGTCTAAACAATTAACAGACCAAGATTAACAAGGGGGGAGTTATAAAATATACAGAGAAATTATAAACATAAAAGATGTAAACTGAGTTTTGTTATTGAAGCTACTTATCACAAACAGGATACATTGTCATATATATCTAACTATGTCCAAGTGTTGCACGAAGATAAACCATATATATTAAATGTAGAGAAAAAATTGCTGTATGTAAACGGTACATGCCTTCATTTATTATTTAAACAAAGGCTCCCTAATGCTTTACATAAATAGGTCCAACTCTAGCTTAATGATACACGTTTGGAGTAATTGGTTTGGTCCTTGTCGACTTGATACTATCTATATAGGCTAAACAATAGATGAAATGATCATCAATTTGCTGGTTTTTTTATCGTCGCTGTCCTTAACACAATGCCGTGGCTCATATGTCTGGATGATGAATTCCACCTGTCAAGTATTTATCTCTATCATTAACGTGTTCATTGATAGATTATATTAAATTGTCAATTTTCTAGTTTTAATTAAATTGGGCTGTATTAATGTATAGAAGAAAAAACAAAAACAGAAACATATGACAGAGTTTCGTATGTGCGCAAATGAGTTTAATTTGTATAACTGTACATTCCTCTTCTGTACTTATCTAAATGAGTTAAATGGTCCACCCCTGCCGCCCCCCCCCCCCCCACCCTCCCTCTGGGCTAAGTAAATTATTTGTACAGAATTCATGAAATTATTTTTTCACCATACATTTACTACATTGTTTCTTTATTTAATGGTTTAAAAACAAAAGAACAAAAGAATAATAACAAATGTTGATCATTTATAGAATGTCGAAATATATTTATTTTTTGTTAAAAACATTCTTACTTTCGCACAAGGATTTTAGGGCTGAAGCGATTAAACATTTAACAACGCAATTGAGCCTTATACAGGCCTGTTTTTTTTAAAACCTTATTAGGTTGCTCTTCTGTCATCTCCATACAAAGGGTTAAAATGTATCAGAATAAACTTACACCGTTTCATCCGAAAACGTGGCAAACATTTCAGTGGACTATTGTAGAAAATAGTCGTTTACAAATCCCGTTTGTCGACCACAAGCAGGCTTTGTACCACTGTAAATTAACACGTCTGCGATGATGCCAGGACTGTTTAAAGAGACTAAGTTCGTGTGTGTGTGTCTAACTGTAGCCTATACTTGCCATCCTGTGTTCCTTTGCAAATTTATTGACATAAACAAAAGAAGGTCGGCAACACCGAGCAACTCAAACCCAACTTTAATATGCATGAGGCTTTCCCTTATGTTTTAAAGAAGAATTATTAAAAATGTGTCTACGAGTCCAGGTCAATGGTTTTCATTCAATTATTCCACTCTATTGTCTACGTTTGATATATCGGAAGGGCAAGTGGAAAATTGCGTGACCTGGTCGAGGCCAATACACAAAACAGCTGTGTCCGTGTTCATATGATCTGGTGCATTGTAAGATTTAATATGTTGCGCGAGGTTTATTGATCTTTAGGCCTGTACACATGTTCTAACAACATATGCACATGTCCTCTGCGGAAACTGTTGAAATTGTCATATTCACAGGTTCACAAGTTTAATGTAATTTCTGTTTTATTGGAAATCTTTGTCTCATAGCTTATAAAGCTTGAAGTGTTGTAAGTATGTTCCCATCCATGTTAACGTTCTTTCTGTCCGTTCTGTGTACAGTCCAACTTGAGTTAATTCAAGACAAGGAACATGGTGGCATGGATAACTCCGCAAATGGCAATGCTGCGTTATTGAACGGTTCTATTATTTCCAAAGCAAACACAACGATAATAGTTAATGATACATCTGGATTGGTGACCATTAACTACAGGAACACGTCAGAAGGGAACCAGGAAACAAGAACCATGGTCCCAGAGAACTTGTCAGAAGGGACCGTTGGTATCACTCTACTATCTAGCACACCAACATACGGTGTCCCAGTGTCTAGCACAATACCACTGGGCACATTGACTTTCAAGACGCTCATATCGACCACACCAGTATACAGTGTTCCAGTGTCTGGAACAATACCATCGGTCAAATCAACTTTCAAGACACCCATGTCCAGTACACAAGTAGCCAGTGTCCCAGTGTCTAGCACAATATCATCGGGCACATCGACTTTAAAGACACCCATATCCAGCACACCAGCAACCGAATTACCCAGTGTCCCTGTGTCTAGTACAATATCATTGGGCACATCGACCTTAAAGACACCCATATCCAGCACACCTTATGATGGATCCATTTATAAGGTGAACGAGTCGAAAACAGAAGTGGAGATTTTGACAGAGGCTAATATTCTCACATGTGGCAAGTTTGCTGTTTGTTATGCTAGGACAACTAGCATTGACTACTTCGAATCCAGACCCTGCTTTGCTTGCAGTGAGTGTTACTGTGATGAACAATGCTCTCACTTTGGAGACTGTTGTGTAGACATTGCAAAACCATCCTCGAAAATTCAAACGACATTAAACTGCGTTAAACGAGTAACGATGGATTTTGCACCAAGAAAATACAAAACTGCGCAGATGATACAAACGTGTGCTGAAGGATCGGGTTCTGATGATCCTGGGGACATAAGAAGATGTCTGGAAACGAGCAAGAAAAGTCGAGAAGACATCATTCCTGTGACTGACATGTCAACAAACATCACATACAGGAATCAATTCTGTGCCCGCTGTAATGGAATTAAAGATGTCGTTGCTTGGGAGCTGTATGTTGACTGTGACCCAACAGTCATTGACATAACGAAACCGAAGGATCAGATATGGTTGGATGTTTTTGAGAGTGATTCGTGTATAATATATGATGAGCCTCCAAATGGAATTGAGCCACGATCCTGTTTAGTTGTAGACGTATCGTCATGCAACACAAGTTTGTCAAATAATTCCGTCACTCAAAGATTATGTCAGCCTGGTAATGGCCCACAGATTGAAGTTGATGACACGGTCTACCTTAACGTGTTCTGTGCGTTATGTAATGGTATAGAAATAGACAAAAATTGTAGGAATACCTTTTTATATGACCCGGTTCATACTCCTATTTCCAGTTTGAAAGTTTTACTAGACTTTAATGTAAGGGTAGATGGATTGCTGGATGATGATGCATTAACAAGGGAATCCAATTGCAGCAAGGACAAGGAGGCCTATGATCCCATTATGGTATGTATTCTCATTGAATTGTATTCTCTATCCACCAAGTTGTGTGGTTCACGTTCACGCAGGGCCATGTATCATTTTTGCATTTAAAAAAATGTATTAATATACTCGATAAAATCAAAAAGCCAAATTATATGCAAACCCATCATTCAAATGCTCTGAATCGACTCATCTCCACTTGTAACCGGGAAGACAACAAATAATACGAAGCAGTTATTTGGACAAGCGGTAAAAATAGTGCAAATGACTAACCGCAAAGATGTAGACGTCTATTTTTTGTACATGAAACTTATAGTCTACGTGTTGTTTCAATTGCTTATGGATTTAAACTGTTCCCATCACTAGTCGACAGGAACCATTAATAATCAGTACGATCCAAATTCCACAAAAAAAGTTTGAATAATCATGTTACTGATTAAAACACCGATTTTTGTTATTTTTCAATTCCATAGAGAAACTGTTCGGCAGTATGGTGTGCCCCTAGATGGGATTATTCTGTTCAGACCTGTAAACCAATCTTCTTGAGTGCCTCCGGACTGGGGTTTCAATTAGATTTGAGTGTGCTGACATCAAGAGGAATGAACAACACTGATATTATTTTAACTGAGAGTGAATTTGAAAACGTACTCAAGAAATCTTTGGAGGAAACGTTCGACGTAAATTTTTTCGGAGGATATTTTCGAAAATTACGTTCAGGAATAACAATTGCACAGCCAGCGAGAGCTACCAGCAATCTGTTCTTTGGATTTTTCACGAGCCTTCAACTGGCGACATTATCGCCAATCAGTCAAGCCATAATGGAGCAGAGTTTAAAGGCGGTGGGAAATAGATCGTATGCCGTTTCGGTTGCCAATGAAACCATTCACCTTGATGTCTCGCCAGTAATTTATTGTGATGAGAACTTTAAATACCATTTACAAACAGGACATTGGGACAATGAAATAAATCATGTTCAAAATCCTGTGTATAACTGCCCATTCGACGATTGTCGTGTGGATTACATCCCAGTGTTTGAGTTCGTAGACTGTCCATTTATCAAAGTTAACTTGTCTTCGACGTCACATAAATACTACGCTATAAATTCGAGCATTGTCATAAATAACAACATCGTACAGTTACGACCCAACGTTCACATATATTGTAATCAACTGATGCAAGTGTGTCTGGACTATCTTCCAAAAATAAAAGAACAACTTTCGTCACTTGGTAATAGGGGAGGTAACTCGGCCATGGGAATAGTCTCCGTAGCCTGTATCAGCTTGTCTCTTTTCTGTCTCCTGATAACGTTTGTAATATTCTGTCAAATTCCACAGCTTCGTACTTTACCTGGTAAGAACACGATGGCACTTGTATTCCATTTATTTTGTGCACAATTACTCTTCCAAACAGGCATCAATGCCACGGAGAATGTAAAAATCTGCTGGGCAATGGCTTTACTTATTCATTATTTTTGGTTGACCGCATTTGGTTGGATGGCCGTTTGTGCCTATCACATGTGGTCCACCTTTTCAAATATAGCTGTGCTGGGTCCTCGTGGAAACCATCTAAAAACATTAACAAGGTTTGTGATAGTCTGTCACGCGATGGCCTTGATTTGTGTACTGACATGCGTGAGCTATCATTTGGCCATATCCGATGGCAAACATATTGGTTATGGTGGATCAATCTGCTTCCTGGTAGACCCGATAGATATTGGGATCTTTTTCGGAGCTCCTCTTGGAATGATTCTCCTGTTTAACGTGGTTTGTTTCCTGATGACCATCAGAGCCATTCGAGCCGTGCCCGACATGAAATCTACCCGTAACCAGTCCAATAAGAACCACACCGATGTTTATTTTCGCCTGTCCATCCTCCTTGGGTTTACATGGATTTTTGGGTTTATCGCTGCAGGATTACGGAGCGATATCTTCTGGTATATTTTTGTCGTTCTCAATGGTTTACAGGGCGTGTTTATATCACTGGCTTACTGCGGAACGAGAAGAGCCACCACGTTAATAAGGGAGAGTTTGTCACAATCCCCAATGTTTTCTCTTATATCAATGACTCATAGTTCATCTTTACACACGGACTCAGAACATAGACATCAAAAGAAATGCAAAACAGTAGATGTTGAGCTACTTAAGAAGAGTAGACTGGAGGACCGATCGTTGGAGACGAACTGGAAGGATAAAATTGAATCTCCGTCATCCACCTTAACTTCTAAGGGAGACACTACTCCTGAAGGGTCTGATAGTAGACCAGAGCATAAAGATCATCGTCTGGTGTCGTCGGCTTCAAGAAACACATATGAAATTCCAACTGATACACTTACTAGCTGTACGAATCTTGGCAACAGTATGACTGAGACGACCCACTTTTGATCCAGCCATGCATGCAGGGAATGTTCAGGTTGACACGATATGGAAATCGAACCTTCCACTTTCAGAAACAGTCACACAATCGCTTGGTGTATTGGCTGATCAATGAAATTATCTCGGCAGAATCAGGATCCCCAACTAAATGTGTTTTATTTCTCATGTTTTGTAAACATGTTCAGCAATCAATGAAGGTAGTCTGGTAGTCAAAATGTGCACCTGGTTATATAAAGCCAATAAATCTAATGGGAACACTCAAATCAGGTGTATGCCTTTGTTTATATGCTTTTTTGCGCTTCGAATTTAGATAGATCCAAGATAGAAACCGGTTGGTTTCTCGTACACTACTGATTGTAATAATTTCAAAATTGTACCTTTTAAAAGAGACCACAATGTTGACAAAACGAAAGCGGAGGTGGGGGAGACTGGACAATCTGTTTGCAAAAAAATTAGATTTTACCAGATGAAATGGTGGCATTTTAAAGCACTTGATGCTCATACTTGTTATCCATATCTCTATGTAAAACAATTGAAACTTTCATAAATAATTATTATTTTGAAAATGCAAATTATTTTAAAAATTGAAAGTACATGTTATTTATATTTTAGGTAAATAAAACTATCTTTCATTCAAATGAGCAATAATTGCGAGATCAATAATTTACTCACATGTGGCTCACATATAACTTCAAGTTATAAGCGGACGACAGACCATCTATGCTGAAACGTCCACTATATTGCAGTGCCCTGTTTACGTTGAACGCTTACCCAATTACTTCGGCCATAATATTATTAATACAATACAGAAAAGTAACGAATTAAATTATCGCTATATAATTAATGGAAATAAGATAATTTCATTACTTTGCAGTACCAATTCTCTGTTTAAATATGCACCACCACAAAGCTTTGACATTGACAAAAAAGCAACAACAACATACATTGAATATGTAGGCTAAATGAGCTCAGCTGGAAATCAAGTATGGTATAGAACGATTATTTTCCTTTGAAATGTTGTACGTGTAGGTCCACTTCACATTCACATAAAGCGACTTTCTTCAGCTCTAACTTTCGTGCAAAAGCATGTGCAAAACACACAAAATGTATTACCCTGTGAAAAGAGGTCTACAGCATTTTATTGCGTTCAAAATTTTGTTTTATTTCCCAAAAGTGGGGTGGCTGAAGGAGTGGCTGGGGCTAAAGTTGGGGTGGCTTAAGCCACCCCTTGGAGCCGCCACTGACGACACGCGATTTAAACGTCGAAGAAAGTGCGCCTACTATATACATTGTAAAGGTAGACTTCTCTTGTAATTTTTGTTTTTGTCTATCAGAGTTGTCTCTCACACTTTCTTTTGCGAATCACATGTAGCTGTGAAACTGGTCTCAAACACACGCTGTGTTTTATTAGTTAACTGAGAAGAATTAAGGTCGTTAGTATCTCCTTAGTTATATCATTTTAATTAAGAAGATGTTTTCTTGTCATAATAAACATTAGAGCATTCACAATTCATATTGTCTACTAAATAGCCAATTTGTTTACAACTAGAGATTTACTGTTAAAAGACTTATACAGTGTCCAGATTCCGCATGTAAACATTGGTATCCAACAAATCAAGTTATTATTTCTGTTATTTGTAGTTTCACGGAGCAATAAAAACTGAAGCTTCTGTAATCAACAAACCCTTGCCTTTGTTAGTATTGTATCGACACCGGTAGTATCGAAAACCACCATTAGGTTACTTAACGTAAACCTTAAAATAGCAGAAATCCGTCCAGTTAAATTCACTGTTTATAATACATTATTGTCCCCTTTTCAAAGAGAACCATTTCGTTAAAATTCTTCAAAGCTGATTAATTTAACCTAGAAATCAAAGTTACCTTCCAAGGGAGATTATTATATCGCTGGTACCACACACATTCAAAACATGGAAGTCGTCAGTTGCCGATATATTTAACTATACTGCATGTTTTGGGGAGATTTGTAAATTGTCTTGACGCTTTGAAACTTTTCCAAGTGGGATATTAATAAATTGTGTCAGGGTGTACCTGTTCTGTTTTTTTTTACCCCCCCAGAAAGTTTTCTTTTCCCGTGTTTTAAGTCTCGATTACTCCACAGAGCCGGACAACATAAGTTTGTACAGTATGTAGATAGGATGCAATTGCCTACCGAAAATGCAAAAAAATTGCTTGTTATAATTGTTACACAATTTGTCTCAAATCACCCTAAAAAGTTGAAAATATAGTAGGATGTGACGCCTAAGAAAAGCATTGCTTAGAGGAACATCGTTTCTAGAGCCATTTGTATATTCTTATGACGGAGCTACATCGTGTGACTCCCTTATATACTTGAGATCGACAGAAGGACTCGCACATGTGAGCGCTACATTGAAGGTGGACCAGTACGACGACACGCTGTTACGGTAGAAACCAAACAGAAAGAAAAAACGATCAGCTGTTTTATTTATTTACAATATTTATTGTAAAATAACAACAATATCAGTGACATACAGTATAGTATTCAATGGCAGAAAAACTTTAAGAAATTAATACAAATAAGGTAAGAGACAATAAAACATTAGGCATATATAAAGTAACTTATATTCAATTAATTTGTTTTATTTTATTATTTTGGTGAATAAACAAATACAAATACTTATATATAGCATACAATGGATCAGCGTATAATCCTGCCTTATAGTTGAGTCCAAGTGCGTTAACTTCATAAACCGGTTTGTTATGACAATCTGCAACTTCTTCGATTGTTTGTTTGATTGGTGTTTAACGTCGCAACTTCTTCGAAGTCTACAGCAATAAATCCTTAGATACACAGTTCCAAGGCATAAAACACGGAATTGTTGCAATTATATTAGATTTAGGCAACATTAAAAGATAATATCTAATATTCAGTATTTCCGTCATTAAGTTCTGGATTGGAGAACCTATGCTTCATCTGACAAAGTCATTTCATCGAGTGGTCATTGGTGGAATGCCACTTACGCATATGTTTGACCAAAATACAATTATGGATAAATGCCTTGTGGCAAAACTGACACTTATGTGGACGTTCGTAGTGG
>JAQQZZ010153082.1:0-12470 GCA_030265115.1 Mopalia vespertina | reverse complement strand
CTAGTGGTGGACCTGCTAGCTACTCAGCTTGTTTCTATTTTACACTTGTTCAATTGATGATATTGATTTATGATATCCCCGTAAGTCCATACGTTTAATGACATTTTGATTTGGGCCAGTGTGGATAGAATATATGACAACCTCTATAAACGTCAACTTTCAGACATCCTATTGACTGCAAATTTAGACGAGTTGGGACATATATCAACAACATCCAGGTTTACCTTATCCTTTGAGGGTAAATAATGATCTGGGGGTCAATCTAAACAAGTTTGTCTGGCCACGGAAACTATATATCAACGTATAACATGAAAACCTGTCTGTAGCTACCATTAGCTATATCGAGGAGCTTTTCAATGTCTTCTCCAGGGACAATGCATTCCAGTGGAGTGATGTGACACATACAAGTTTACAAAACGGCACCAATAAATCTCCTACCTGACTAGCATAGCTCAATGCCCTCGCTCTGTGGATAATCTTATAGGTTGTATAACACAACTATATGGTATACTCATAAATGTATAAATGTGAAGAACAATATATGGACATGCTTCAAAATGTCGTGGCCGGGACCATGTAAATAGTCAATGCTCATGATAATATTATTTTAGAGAGCAAAATAAGCAAAACGGTCCGGTGCTATTTCATTAAAAAAATAGTTATCGTTTTTATTTTACATTGTTAATTTTATTTCTGGTTTGAAAGAGTAATTTACCTATAGTAAACGAACAGATAGACGTTTTATTAGAGACGAGCACATTTTGTTAGTATCATAAATTAGTTTTACTCGTGAAAAACTAAGTTACTAAGGTGTAAATCATCAAGCTTGATAACACTTGGCTGCAGGCAAACCCTCTATTATAACGCCACTACTGGTTTATTGGTTCCCAAAACAATATTGGTTCATTGGGAGCCAGACAGCTAAGTCATCAATTCATAATTGAGAACGTGACCAGACTGTTTCAGTAATGAGTGTGACTTTTAAACGTAGACGACAGAATTATAAGATATATGGTGATTTGTGTTTTGACGCTTCTCGGATGGTACTTGATTAGAATTTCAAATCAATTGTCTGTTAGCCCAGAAACTGCACGTGAGTACCGGAAATGTATCAGATCGCGCACATTATAGGAGTTCAATGATTGTTGTCCATGTTAAATGCACGACATTAGTTAATCTCTTATGGCTTACGATTCAGACCTTTGCCAATTGAAATAAAAATTCACTGCCAATTGCCTTTTTTGAAACTGCAGTTAACTTCATTCGTTTTTTGTTTTAAATAAGTACACCTTTTACGTTGCTGCGAAAATTTGTCATGCGAATTATTCCATTTTTATTATGCTGTGAATGGCTTCCAAGAAGTGTACCAAATCCTTTGTCATTTTATAGAAACATGAAATATGTTGCATATTTTTGTCAATGGTGTTTGGTTGCAAATGTGAGGTCTGCTCCCACGGAATAGAACACGGCTGTTATGTTAAATATTCAAAGATATTATCAGCAGTGAAATAAACGTGTTAGGACGAAATAGATGTGTCCTTTTTTAGTATGTAAATCATCCCAGCTTTGCAAAGTTGTCCGCTCTAGATAAGCCTAAGATAATTGGCCTCCAAAGACTACTTTAATCCACTTGTACACAATGTATGCGAAATCAGACCTCTTCTGTCAAGCCATCGATTTCCTGAGTTCCTGGGAGGCTTTTCTGGCCTGGCTGGATTTTCTGGTCTGGATGGTGTTTCTAGCACCGTGTCAGATCAAAAGAAACAAATGCGATCGCTTTAAATAGGTAGTGTCTGCTTGTTATGTCACATACAATTTAGAATACCTAATGACTTAATACATGGGTAGTAGATGTCCCAAGCATGTACGTTAGGCCTACAATTAATATGCGGGTAGGACTACATGGGCGATTCCCAGCCTGTCACATTCACTTTGATTATTGGGACCGCGGTCGTGTCTTTAATAGGGGTTAGCATGTCTACTTACAAGTTCTACTTCGATATTCCCCCAGCGGTTCAAATCCGCCTTTCGACTGAAGGGTATATGATTGAGTATCACGATGTGTCTCCGGCAATCGCGGGGTGGCTTTTACGAGATTTCCTCCCGGTTTCCACCACATGTAAGCAAGGGACATTGTGAAATGGACAATACGTCGTCATGCAAGTGAAATACCATTGGGTACGACGTGAAATCATTATCAAACAAACAAACTATCTTTGACTATTGGGCTTTCTCTGTAATGTGTTGACATTCCGAGCTGGGGAGATCAATTGAAAGTTTCGCGCATGGGATTTCAGCTGATACGTGTACAAAGTTTCGCTGGGTTTGTTAATGATGTACATGCTAAATTTGAGTCAATACCAGATGTTAAGAAGAGGGCTTTTAATTGTGTGTATTCATCAAGGAGAAAGACATACAAATATTTCGGATTTTTGTTACTTCACAAAATCTTAACGGTCTAAAGCATTAAAATCGTTAATATTGAATGTCAATAATTATCGTTTAGTGGGAGCATTAATTACCTGTTGTGGATTAATCCAATTGATCTTTCCGAGAGGTGAGCTGTAAGGCAGGTTCTATGCTACGTAAACACCATTTGCATATTCAGTACTCTTTGTATCTATAGTTGTCTTCTGTTCTTCAGTGGGCTTTTTCATGCCTTTTTTGGACTACATTGTATCTTCATTTATACATATATTATCGTCTTCGTTCAAAGTCAGGAAACTTTTTGGTGAACATGTTACAATGTACAATGAAAGAAGGGGGTGGGGGTGGAAGATGACTTCCTCGTAATGTCAAAAGTAAAAGAATCAAACTAAATGTTCATATACTAACACCAGCATTTGATTTATTATCTGCTTCCCTCCTATTAGTGACAATCAATCTGCATGAAAAACAGATGTGCTTTTATTTCAAAAAATGAAATTACATTTTTGGAAATGTATATTTGTGTTGCTGATCGGTCACATATGTAATGTGCTCTGTAACACTTCTGTTTTTCATACGATTGTATAGTTGATAAACTATTATTAAGCCCTAGTCTATCGGATATTTATCTACGTGCCAGAAAGACATAATGTTTTATTATACGTCTTTTGAAAGACAGGCTATTACACTTGTCCAACATATAAAACCTATAAAAACAGAGGACATGTACGACGGTCAACCAAATCCCTACATCCGTGCAATCTTATAGGTCGAAACGTTTCAGCTCCATCTCGAGCTTAAATGTTTTAGAATTTAGAATACCTGGGCAGTAAAGATACATATTAACAAGACAGAGGTTAAGTTCGAAACTGAGCGCAATCTGTGCGTAATTTCTTGCCACACTGCAATCTAATTGGTGGATTCATCTATATATTATTAGATTCGTACAGTACAGCGATCTGATTGGTCCTTTCAATTCTGCATAGTTCCGTCTGATGTCCGATTCATACCTATTCAGCAGCTACATAAATAGACTCAAATGCATTGGCAAATCGATAAACGGGAAGTTACCAGAAAAAGAAGCAATTAATACCGGTTCAATTTGTAACAATCATAATTTGGAAGGGCTTTCATTTCCATTTGAACCGAAACACTGAATAAAAGCGGTATCAGTTTGAGGAAAAGAACGAGAAAGACCGAGAGAGCACCGAGTTCCAAGAGCGAGTGGCTGACTGTTTCTAGACTATAACAAGGATGCTGCAGAACCAACTTGACAGCTGTTAAGGGGATACCGTTGACGGTTGTTCCAGGCAGATGACCAAACAACCTTATCGATCCCTTCTCGATTGTCTTTTACTGGGTCGTCTGATGTGAAATCTCATATTACAACTTCATTCGTAACTCATGGCTATGTTAGGTCTAATGCACTTTAGAAGTGACCCAGCTTCAAGGTGAGGGAAAATCTGGGAGGCATCATCTGTACGTCTTAATAACCACTTATATAATTCCAGAGTTCCTATAGGACAACGGTTAGACTCTACACAAAACATACATTACTATACCAATAAATTCCATCTCCTAGTTCATAGCCTCTATAAAAGCCTTCCATATTGTCACATTCTATTAGTTCAAAACCTCAAGACCCTTGCCATGTGCCACTCATGCATTTGTCTACTGACAGTGATGTTGATTAAAATATTTCTAAGGATGGTCAAGGTTAAGAAAGGCGTCTGTGACAGAGGGAAAGTACAAAACCGACAGTGTTGAATCAAAACTGAAAACCTTACAAACTGTTTTAATTATACCCGGATCTTGCTAGGTCAATACAGATGTACTTATTCTCATCTGTTCTTCAGCAACACAATTAAAGTAATTGAATACCGTATATACATGTACTTATAGTCGAATTTTCACTACTGATAAGCAAGTCAGTACTCATGAAATATTTGTTTAAGTAATTTGACAATGATAAGTTTCTAAAGTAGTTAATATATGTGAAGACGAAGAGGTATCAATACGAGGACATTTCTTTCTCTACAATAAAAATACATATACAATCTCCCCAAGAGTGAGAAAAGAACTACACTATTTTTCACGGATTGGACGATACTAACGACAAGGGTTCAATGTGTGAGAAATAGGTTGATGTGCGAAAAAGAATAGGTTATTTAAGAGTTTGTTATCTCTCAATAAATCGATGTTCATTAAAGGCAGGGGAAATTGGTCCCAAGGTAGCTCCAGACAGATAAGACAAGTTGATAGACAGGTATATTGACATGGATTCCTCGTTAAAAGAAACACCTCCGTTCACAAGGCCAAAGCCATTCCATAAAACTGACCTTTCAGGCTCCATGGTTTAATTACGACAATGTCAAATAAGGGAGGTACAAAGTTATGAACCAATTCTAGCACAATTGTAAAATATCATCTATATAAAAATAGAAACGTGTTTAGCCTAAGATTATCAACGACAAACCTTTTGAAGATTTGCTGATGTAGAGCTGTCATACGGAAGAGCGACTGGTGTCTTTACTAATTTATTCACCCGCTAAACAATTGTCCTGAAAAATGTATGAAATGTAAATAGAGAAAATAACCTACTTTGATTGTTGTTTTTGCCACCCTCTCTGAATTATAGAATGGAGCCATCCGAAAAGAATGTCCTCATGACGCCGTTTGTATAAATGGTTTTGCTTTTCCTTAAAGAATGATACAAATATTAAATTGTTTAACATGTTGAATTAACACATGAATAGATGATGTGTTAGAATAGAAATAAAAATGTATTTTATATCGTTAATCGCTTAGATTATGCAATTTAAAAAAAAAAGTTCATTGTTTGGGGATGCGGTTTACGCAAAACAATTAAAAATTCAATTTTGTTTGCAGCTATCAGAATGATTAGGGTCGAATAGCATAGCTTTAATTATTTACTAACCATAACTGCAATATCTGCTTAACTACCATTTCATTATACAATCCTATTTTAAGTTGCATCAACATGAAATCGCGGGCAAATGTCACAAACCTAATTAGAGATCATTGGATGCTCGTACATTTCCTTGTGGTGGTAAGATTTAGAGATGCTACACTGATCTGTATTGGTCCATCGTTAAGCATGCTGAACAATATAAAACTATATATGACTCTAACCAAGTAATACAAATTTGTCAATGCCTGTAAAAGAAGAAAACAAATGCAAAATTTTTACATTTTGTCAACTTTTATTTTATCCGTACATGACTTATATAAATTGATATGTTTTCTTGATGAATATTTACTCTTTTGGTAGTGATGCTCAACATAGGCTTCATGGAATCGTGTTTTGTGCATCTGTTGCCAGGCCGATCAATCTAACGTACTCCATAGCAACGCCAAAAAAGACTGCCGATAATGACCTTCGCGTTGCTCGTGTTTCGCTTTTTCTTTGGTCATAAATGTTTGGTTTTCCAGACAGCTGGCGTCAAATCAGATGCAGGTGAAAAGTCGTGGTTACGGAATTCTGAGAAACAAAATAAACAACTAAATATTTAATGCGGTGGAAAACCGAGAGGATACATCATAAAACCACTCACACCTCGCGTGACACCCTAAACAAAAATAGAATTCACAGGGGAATTGAAATCTATGAGGGGTACATCGAATGAGGACATGCTGACCACTGAGACATGGCGGCATAACCCACTTGATACTTTACAGGCAGACATGTCTTAGTATTGTATAGTTGAATCTGTAACGTATCGATAGTAAAGAAGTCAGTATAGACTGAATTTTAAAATCAAATCAGTGGATAAATCATGATACCCAGGGCCGCCAAGAGACGCCGTAACAGAAAAGTTGTTATACATAAGCAAGGACCATATGAAAGTCATTAATGGGCCCCTTCCTGAAACCTGGGGATACTTTTAAAGTCATGGGCACCGCGCCCCCTTCTCTGTGGACCTGATCATACCATATGTAATTAAAAACTAACGTAAATGACAATTATGAACAATATATAATATTCTTGACACGTGACAGGGTTCCATGCACCAGCTGTCTCTTTCGTCTGTCTACAATGACAAATTGTCGGTTTCCGGGAACTGGATAGATTCACTGCTAGGATATTCACCAATGACCTTTGGTATTCTTGTATGTGACACAAACTGTTCTTAGTCGGCTGTTATGTGCCGGCTGTGTCGATCAGCAGGAAATGTATAGAAAGACGGACTACGCTGAGACAGACGAATGTATGTCCTAGAAGCAGAGCAGAGCATTTTCTAAAGGTCAATATTATGCCAAAATTACGAAAACCATATTACATTCATGAAATCATTTTTAGGCGGGTATCGATTCGACTACTTTACCCACTGCATAATGTTCTTACATGAGAAGAATTATTTCGATATATGAGGCTTTCTATAATATCTTTGTTAAAAAACTATTTAATGTTTGATGTAACTTTACAGATTGGCAGATAATTGTCATACACGTGGCAGTAAAGTAATATTAATCGAGATTTTATACTCATTTAAACCGAAAGCAGACACAAAATAGCACGATGCCACCTAACGTTACAGAGCCTGATCAAACTAGAATTGTGAACAGTGGTATCCTGATTTTCAGTTTGTAAGTCTTTAAAATTTTAATCATCGTCAATGGCTCTCAATGTCTATGAGTTTTGACTGGGTCAGTAAATTACCGATGTAAGAAAATACTGGTATCATAATTTTCTGTGCGCATGTCTTTTATAAGCTAGTCATCGACAACGGCTGTCAATGTCTATGATTTGCGACCCGGTCAGGAAATTACCGATGTTAAAAAATAAATAGAAGCTTATCTCAACTCAACACCTCGATGTAACTCGCAGCTTTCCTCCGCCGCCTGTCCAAATTATCTAAGTGCAGATTGACTTTAAACAAGCTTGACAAACAACTCCTTGATACAAAGTTTGAGAGCAGCTATACCGAGTTTTCAAAAGAATGGCAATTCATTTTATCCGTAAAGATGGTTTAATTAATGTTCAGTCCTAAGACTTCGTCATTTAATCGTCTGGCATTAATTATAGGCTTAGAAGTTCTATCCTCATTCACATCAACATGTGAATTAATGTGTTGTAGTAATGATAACCACTGTCGAGTAGGCTCAATGCTGGTCTGTAATTGATATTACCCACGTACAAAACACATTACCTGTAAGCTCAACGTTTAAGTCCACATAACAACTTATATACAGCAACTTGTTTGTCAGTTGAAACTCATAAACACGAAGAATGCAAAATACAGTTATTGACGAACATTTCAACTACAAATACGTCCAGTTTCTATAGGTTTGATAAAGCTGTGTGCTAATTCTTGGTCACTTAGCAACACTCTTAAAAACGAAACAGGCGCATCGCTTTTATGTTAAACATTTTACATCCATGAATTTTCTTTCCACTTGTTTTCTGGAAGCTTCATACTAGAATAGATTCTTAATTTTTGTCAATGGCGTCCGATGGTCAGTTGCGAGCATTTGTGATTCTCTGTTTTCGATTCCACATCAAACCATGATAGTAATTTAGTCTAAATAATAACAACTAACATGGCATAATAAAGATTAGATATAATGTAGAGTAATATACAGTTACATGAAAGCATAATGGCTGAGGGTCCGTATTCATAAAGCTACTAAAGTATTTCTTAAAGTTTAGAAAACCCTTAGGCTAAATAGCTAATTTTCAAACATCATTTTACATACATAAACACAATTTTGCTTAACTTTGTATGATTCTAGGAGTGAAATGTATAAAATGTCAACTTAATTATTTCACGTTTAATTCTTTTCTTGATCAAATGAAAGGCTGAAATGTGTCTAAATATTTCTTAGCTTTAAGAAATACTTGAGTAGCTGTATGAATACAGGTCCTGAATTTTAAAAGTATATATTCCTTCACATAATTGATTATGATCACATTCGATCTCCTTGTATAGGAATTGTCGTTTTGTCCAAGCAACAATAACCACGAAGTATTAAATACATTGACCTAAAAAGCAAAGATGGGACCTTGACCTTGACAATTTGTCACTTCGTCACTGGTCTCACCTTGTCTTCTGGTTTTATAGTATAACGGCTGGCCTCTGATAACACCATTAGCTAATCAACCGACCAGAGAGTTAACCTGGTAATGACATTAGCTGTGGACAAGTTTAGGTGTTTATCAACTGTAGGCGATAGGACGTGTCTGCACAATCAACTTCATTTTAACTTGCAGGCAGATAAATGAGAAAAACACAAAACAAAATGTTTAAGATGTCTATAACATGCCCTTTTCACGTTACAACACTCTTTATCTATGGATTATGTATGTATCTTTGAGTGCATTTATGTTCCGCTCCTCTCCAAAACGTTTGCTACACAGCATGCTACAAAGACTAAATATATGACATCTGAAGTAAATATCAGATATATAACGATTATACGAATTTCGTTACTTCTATGAGTTATGCAAGAATACTGTTAATATTGCAAAGGTATTAGAATAAGTAACATATATGGGATACAACACCCATGGGAAATATAATATACATATGTAAAACGACTAAAAGGAAACAATGTGGCCCTGTATATCACATTAAAGTAGTGGTGAATTGCCTTCTCTCCCCGCTAACCATGCACAGAAACGGTTTGTTATGCACGAAGTAACAAAAATAGAGATAAGAGTGTTTTGACAAACCGAGCAGAATTCGATATTGTAAACATTGACAAAGTTTTATATGCTGCAAAAATGTCGATGTCTGAGCCTTTAGGTTGCAGGAGTCTATCCGAAGAACAATTTTAGTTTTTTAACCGAATTTTTCAAACAAGATGTTTGCGGGCTTAATCTTTCTATTAATTGTTCGATAGACATACAGTTCAAGTTGGCCAAAGACAACGGTTTTGGCCAATGTCTAATTGCATGATTCATGACATTGACTAAAATTGCACGTCTTCAATCGAGAACCGTTATCGGTTAGTTTCTATACAATAAGTGACAGACGAGTGCATAGAAAAGCCCAATACCTTAGGAAGCCTATACTGATTTTGGAAACATTCTGTTCACGTACAGTAAAGTTGAACAGAACGAATGGTAACCGATGGACAAGAGTATAGCTTTCGGATTAACCAATAAGCCAATATAAATTGCAATGAAATAGAAGATTTAACCCTATTGCTGCCTTTCTCTATGGGATTGTGAACAAATGCTGTACAACTATGTCTATATTATTTATGCAAGATACCCCATAATTCAATCAGATATACCACAAAACCAGACTGGAACTAAATGTCACATTATGATATGATATCGTGGTCACGATTTAACGGTGGCTTTATTCAAACATGTATGGGAATCGATTCCATCTGTCATACGAGCACTTATTATAAAGTTATAATAGGGCTCCCGTTATGTTAACTTTAGATATGCAGTTTTTGTCTGGATACAAATTCAGGGAAATGATTGGTTTGGTCTCAAAGGACTGATTGTGGTATTCATTATAATGACATACCTAATTGCGATTGTAATCCTTTCTTTTAAACATAATTTTATAAGAGATGATCACACATTTTATTTACAATTTTGATATTGACCTGGGACAGAATAAACAAAATTGGTGTGAAGAGTTCATTGTGGTGATGTAATTTATAACACGTTTTATCAGCTTATTTTGGATACATCTGATGCTTTCCTGTATGTCATAAACCTGATCAAATACTTGCAAACTTTCTATTGTTTTGATAATGAAGTCTTTACCAGGAAGCAGGAACAAAGGTTATCTGGGTAAATCCTGGGTTGAGATAACCTAATTCTATAATAACATGCTTCAATGACACCTATGCTTACCTGCTTTAATACGAGTCCTAACGGATCTAATGGACAAAATCTATGGTTCATTGATGGACTTAATATGCGAGTTTAAAGTTCATTCCCTTTAACAACAGCGGCATCAATTTCACTAGCTGCGTTAAAGAAATAAAATCAGTGTGTAAATTATTATCATTGCACAAAGCCTCCACTTTTCGTTGCAACGGAAAAATTGTTCCCTTATAATTACCTATGTGTGGGAATTGTATGGAATGGAATTGAAGGTATCATGTTATAAAGATTGACTTTTTATTTGATATTAAACGTATTTACTATTAAATATAGTTTGTATATATTTTGAATAAATGAAGAGAGAACAATTTGTTTGCCTCCACCGGGATTCGAACCCGGGACCTTTGGGTTACAAATGTCTATGATATAACCATTATCATGTATCTGAGGACTTGAATAATGAAAATGAAGTCTTCTCAGACATTTGCAACCGCTCTCAATGATAAATATATATATATATATATATATTGACCGCTGCCATTGACGACTGCTGTCAATGTCAGAATGATATCTGAATGAAAACAAACCTTGCTAGGAATTTTTTTCTACGTATCTACAAATATTGAGTTTTGAAGTTAGTATACAATTTGAACATAAAAGTCGATTCAGACAGATCTTTCCCTACACTAGCTCTCTTAGCGTATTTCAAGGTATTCCGTAACGTTATCAACGTTGGGTCTAAAAATCTAAACGTTATCTTAGAATTGTACTTGTAACAAATTTCTAGCAATGGTTCTGGTTAGATTTGTTGTTTTACTCGTGTAGTTGGTAAAAATCATCAAGCGATAACCGGGGCAATTCTGACACTTTGTTTATAAACATTCTGGAACTGTAGCTTCATACAGTAAAATATGAAACTGCCGTTGACGCTTATTATCTTTATGTATTAATGGGTACTCTATTATCAAACTAGTCTCGTTCATGTTATCGAAAGACGCGTCGAAGAACTCGTATTGAAAACATCGTCTAAATTTTTAGTATGCTGTTCGTAACAGAGGATTCTACATTTACTTAATTAAAAGTGTTCTTCATACATTTTAATCAGTCAGATTTACGCTGCTCATACTTTTAAACCTTATACTTTAGGATTCTTCTGGCTAGAGAACAAAGGAATTGCACTTGTTGTGCGCATATGTTCCCGAGAGAAATGTCCAACTGAATACAAATGCACCAAATATGAGCCTTACCTATACACAGAACCGAGTTCCAATCCCAGTGGAGACAAGTAAAATTGTCTCTCTTTACAATAAAAGTATACTAAAAAACACAGGAGCTCTTCAACTGGTCCATGTTTGAGAAAGACACTTGATCTAATTTATACTCTACGAAACATCCGATCTGACCTGGGATTACAGTAGTATAGTGTGAGCAGCTTAGGTGGTATTGATTAGTACATAATAAGGAAGGGCTCAACGTTATCATGTACTAATTGTTTTATTACATAAATAGTAGTGGGGAACCGATTTGGCTCCTCACTACTATTTATGTAGTAATTTTTTATTGGCTCCCCACTACTATTTATGTAGTAATTTTTAGCCATCTTTGACGTGACGTCATCGTGATGGCGTCGTGCGGGGTCACCGGAGTGCATGACAACTGTGTCGTCTGCTTGTTTAGGAATATTGGCGGTTACATTGTGTTTGGTTCTTCCGCACAACTATTTATGTAGTAATATTTTAGTACATGATAACACGTTATTATGTATAAATTCTGGGCGGAAGATACCGAACTACATGTTAAGTAAGGATGTGTGCGTTATCAGTAGTCCGGTATCATACCGGACGACGATACCGGACGACATGTCAAGAAGTGCTGTGGGTTATTGAGTACTAATGACCGACGTGTTAGACGTGACGTCAGCGTGATGAGGTCGTGAGGGGTCACCGGAGTGCATGACAAGTGTGTCGTCTGTCCGGGATGATTCCGGCCTTAAGGTAAATAAGAGCTGTGGCTTATTGAGTACTTAATGACGAGGAAAGCCGTGTTCGTGACGTCACGACGTCGCGTAACGCCGCAATCACTACGTCGTGGCGTTGTGACGCCACGATGTCATGACGTACTACTGCGGCATTCTGCGGTGGCGGCGGCAGCGTAACGCCGCAGTGACTATTTCATGGTGTCGTGACGTCGTGGCGTCTTGGCACATGCGCATGTGCCAACACGCCACGAC